>JAGVVM010020688.1:0-11075 GCA_019149425.1 Psidium friedrichsthalianum | reverse complement strand
TTTTTTTCCCTTTTCCCTTTCCCCCCCACATTATATCTGGAGAAGGGGATATCAGTGGATCCAGCTAAGATCGAGGCAGTGGAGAGTGCCAAGACCAACGACTGTGACTGAGGTGAGAATGTTCTTGGATTAGCCTGGTTATTACCGACGCTTCGGGAAAGGTTCTCCGCGATAGCGCACCGATGACAAGGCTGTTAAAGAAGGAGTCTAAGTTCGAATGGACAGCGAAGTGTGAGGAAAGCTTCCAGGAGCTAAAGGACCGATTGACCTCAGCACCAGTATTAACCATCCCATCCGGACCTGGAGGATTTGAGATTTAAGCGATGCGTCGCTAAGAGGTCTAGGATGTGTCTTGATGCAACATGGACGAGTGGTAGCTTATGCATCTCGACAGCTGAGGCCACATGAGATGAATTATCCGACGCATGACCTGGAGTTGGCTGCGATAGTATTCGCACTGAAGATTTGGAGACATATCTGGTGGGAGAGAAATTCCAGATATATACGGATCACCAGAGTCTAAAGTACCTGTTCTCTCAGAAGGAGTTGAACATGAGACAGCGTCGATGGATGGAGCTTTGAAGGACTACGATTGTGATATCTTATACCATCCAGGAAAGGCGAATAAAGTGGCGGATGCTCTGAGCAGAAAGTCGAGCATCGCGCATATGATGGTAAAGGAATGGACGTTGCTAGAGGAAATCAGAGACTCTGAGTTCAAGGTGGAGGTAGGAAGCCTCTCCAGTTTAATGGCTACACTACAGATTGAACCCGAGATCCATTGAGGGTTAAAGAATTGCAGTCTACGGACCCAGATATTCAGAAGATTGTGACGATGGATGCAGAAGAGAGGAAAGATGATTTCAAGGTGACTGAAGATGGAATATTGAAGTTTAGAGGACGCCTGTGTGTGCCAAACGACGAAGAGTTGAAGGAGAGAATTCTATCAGAGGCACACAGGAGTAACTACAGTATCCACCCAGGAAGCACGAAGATGTACCAGAACCTGCGACAGCACTACTGGTGGAATGGAATGAAGGTGGATGTGGCTAAGCATGTAGCCAAGTGCTTGACATGCCAGCAGGTGAAGGCGCAACACTGCAAGCCTGGAGGACTGTTGCAACCTTTGGAAATCCCAGAGTGGAAATGGGAGCACATCACCATGGATTTCGTGACAGGACTGCCAAGGAGTCAGAGAGGAAACGACTCAATTGGGTGATAGTGGACCGACTGACCAAGTCCGCACATTTCATTGCAGTGCGAAAGGATTCTACATTGGAGAAGTTGGCTGAGTTATATGTGAGACAGATTGTAAGGCTACATGGAGTGCCAGTGAGCATCGTGTCGGATCGAGACCCCGCTTCACAGCCACATTTTGGAAAAGTTTGCAGGGTGCTCTTGGAACAGAACTGAGGTTCAGTACAGCCTACCACCCTCAGACTGATGGACAGTCAGAAAGGACTATACAGACTCTGGAGGACATGCTGAGAGCGTGTGTAATTGACTTCAAAGGAGGCTGGGAAGAGCAGTTGCACCTTGTGGAATTCGCCTACAACAACAGCTACCAGCAGAGTATCCAGATGGCACCATTTGAAGCGTTGTATGGAAGGGCTTGCAGGACGCCAATTTGTTGGGATGAAGTTGGCGAGAAAAGTATAACAGGCCCAGAATTGGTGCAACAAGCAGTAGAAGCAGTCAAGGTGATTAAGGACAGACTGAGGACCGCCCAGAGTAGGCAGAAGAGCTATGCAGACAAGAGACGTAAGCCATTGGAATTTCAAGTTGGAAATCATGTCTTTCTGAAGGTGTCGCCGATGCGAGGATATCTCGGTTTGGCAAGAAAGGGAAGCTAAGTCCCAGATTCGTTGGGCCATTCGAGATTCTGGAGAAGATCGGGACACTGGCTTATCGTCTGGCACTGCCGCCGAACTTGTCGCAGATCACAACGTATTTCATGTATCGATGCTGAGAAAGTATGAGCCGGACCCTGGCCATATACTCGATCATGAAGTCATTGAAATGGATGACCGCGTCTCCTACGTGGAAAGGCCAGTAGGATTGAAGATCGCAAGGAACAAGTGCTCAGGAACAAGACGATTCCATTGGTCAAGGTCATCTGGGACACCATGGAACCGAAGGAGCCACGTGGGAAAACGAAGACGAGATGAAGAAGAAATACCCTTACCTGTTTGAATGACTACTGTAATCTGATTTTGAAGTAAGGACTGGTAGACTGTAAATTTCGAGGACGAAATTTTTATAAGAAGGGAAGAATTGTGACAGTCTGAAAATTCGACCCAATAGTCAGACTTTCTAAATGAATGGAAATACTTCATTAATACACTCTAGTCGACGCTCACTCAGGATTAGCTACCCTGAGCTGACCAACCGAAGGGGAAAGGCTATCTGGGAATTTTTCCCAATCAGCCGCCCGTTGGCTGAGACTGAGACAGAGTCGGTATTGATGAAATTGACCACAAAATGAAATCTGACGATGGACAATCGAATCAGTAAGATAAACACAATGAAGAAATGAAGTCGGTTTCAGAAATGTCGACTGAAGGTCCGACAGCCGGTGCACGTCGGAAGCAAGACGTGAATGGAAAATTACCGAAATGCCCCGGTAAATGCTCAGACCTTAGAATGAGACTAATAGGATTTTTGAGAGTAGAATCGATAGACCGACACCAAATCCAGTCTAAAATCCGTTCGCGCTCGGGACCCGATCGGTGCATTTGGCACGCAAATCGAGGCAAGTCAAATCAGATGTCACATCAATCAGATGTCACATCAATCAATCAATCAAATCAATCGCGTCATGGCACAATTCCAAGGAAATCAATCAATCAGTCAAGTCAAATTCACATCAAAACCCATTACCTAACCCACTACACTACCATTTTGTCTTTTTATCATTATAATCTTCTCTCTCTCTCTCCTCCCTTCACTTTTCGGCCGGCCACCCTTCCTCCTCTCCCTCCCTCTCCGACGTCTCTCTCTCTCCCTCTCGGTCGTTCGTCCGCCGCCGTGTGAAGTCCCGTCCGCCGCGTCGTTCGGCCATCACCGGTCCGCTCCGTCTCGGTAGGTCCTCTAACCCTTCTCTTCCCTTGTTGTCCGTGGCCATGAAGGCCCGTGAAACCCCGACCTCACCAGTCTCTCTCTCCCTCTTCCTTTCGGCCCGTGAAGCCGCCTCCACCGTCGCCGTCGTCATTCCCGTCCGACGCCGACCGACCGCCACCAACGCCCATCCTTCACCTTGGTAAGCCTCTTGAGCTTCCTCTCTCATTTCCACGGCCGTCTCACTTCCCTTTGATGACCCATCTCGGCCGTCCTCCTAGACCGCGAGCACGCCCGGCCGACCGCCGAGAAGCCGCCGTCAACCGGCCGCGTCCCACCGTCTCCGCCGACCAGCCACCGTCACCGATCCCTCATTAGGTAAGCAACCCTCTAATCCTAGTCTAGGCTAGCATGTATATGTGTGAATGGTTGTGTATTAGTTGTTAATTGTAGTAGATTAGTGTGTAATGTGTAGATTAATGCATGTGGGCTTTAGACCATTCGGGTTTGGCATGGGCCGGCCGTGTGGGCCACTTGGAAAGGAAGATTGGGCCTGGGATTGTGACAATGGGCTGGAATTAATGAATTAAACATGTGGACTAATGGGCCTAAGGTTCATAATGGGCCTTGGGAACTTAATTCAACTATTTGGGCCTAAATGAACCTAATTGGACCTAATTGGCTTAATGGGCCTATAATGGACGAAAATACTAATTAATTGGGCCCAATTATAAGTTGAACATTAATTTATGAAGCCCACTAATGCATATGGGCCTAGAGTTACTAATTGGGCCTAAAATGGGCTAAATGGGCTTAATTGGATAATCTTTGAAATGGGCTTGGGCCCTACACGAAATTAACTTTAATGGGCCTTAATTTACATAATGGACTTAAGACTTAATTATTGGGCCCAAGTCTAATTAATGGGCCTTGGTTACTATTAGGGCCCAACTGAAGTTATTAAGCCCAAGTTAACTTAATGGGCCTAACCCATTTAATTTAACCTTGAACCTTAATGGGCCCAACATGATTAATGGGTTTGAACCTTAAGTGGGCCAACTTACCTTAATGAACTGATTCACTCACATGGGCCTTGGGCCTCAGGTCAGGCATTAGGCCCATTCGAACTCGAATCCTTTAATTGGGCCCGAACCAAGTTAAGCCTAATTCAAACTCACCTGAGGGGACTGTTTAGTACTGAATCAATAGTCATGGGTGTTTGGGCTTAGGCCGAGCGATCAGATTTGCTAGATGAGAGCCCAATGGTTATGGTCCTAACCGAGGATTAATGAGCGATGTCCTATCGCATTGTCTGACCGAGAAATCGTTCGTGGGCCCTTGATTTCCTTATGGCTTGGCATGTTGTGCACGTGAGAGTGCGATGGCTGCTTATGCGTTCTATGCTTGTGTTTACATGCCATGTCATGCATGCTCTGTGTTTGATTGACCGATTGTATCATGTGGGCCCGCATTCATTTGAGAGCATGGCATGAGTCACAGAGTTGTTGACGTGAGATTGTGCCAGAGGGGAAGTGGAGAGAAAAGGGAGACCAACGTAAGGCGTTCGAGACGCAGTGTGGTAATTGCCGTAGGGCACAGTTGGGTGAGCCCTGATGGGATTTGGAGTGACAGATGGGCATGGTCTGTTGAGACCCGTTATGGCCGATTGAGGCCTGGCATGATCCATTGGGATCCGACATGGCCGGTTGAGGCCTGCGACATTGCATATGGCATCTGATTGATATCTCTTGTGCCCGTCTGTATGATATGAGCTGTGTTGTGTTAATTTGCATGTCTGTTAAGCATGTTGGGTCTGGTACTGAGGAGACTGAGAGTGCCTGAACCCTGGACCGTGAGCCTAGTCCACTGGGTAGGACCGACCCCACTAGTATACGCTATCCTACGTTAGGATTAGTGGTGAGCTTATTGAGTTTCGACTCATGGGCGGTGGTTGCCCTTCTTTTACAGATCCAGGTCACCCGTGATGGCTGCACCGCCGATGCTTTTTGGACTGCCAGTGCAGATGGACACCGAGATTACCCTCCATTTTGACATGCACGCCACCTTGTGGCATAGGCATGTGACCACTGTTTTAGTAGATCAGGGTGGACCTATCTTGTACCCCATAGATATGAGGCCTGGTTAGAGAGGGCCTGTATGGCTTCGAGGGACCTCAGAGAGACTCCCCGATCCCCATGGAGGACGACCCGATCTTGCTGCAGCCAGCAGAGTATGGAGGCGAGGTGGTCGATCCCGACCCACTGCAGGAGATGCCGTCACCTGGACGATCCGAGATAGATGGACACGAGGAGGGTGACGCGATGGACCCAGATGAGGAAGACCCCGAGGGAGGATCCAGAGGAGGACCCAGAGGAGGACCCCGAGGAGGATCCCGAGGAGGAGTTCGAGATGGATTGAGAGATGCTGTACTGGTCTAGTCTTTTGAGAGAGCGTAGATAGCTTGACCATAGCGAGGTTTTCTTTTGGGGTCTGTATCTAACGCTTATGTATATATATATATGTTGTGTATCGCCTTTTGTAAAAGTGTTCTTGTCTTTTCACGCTACCCCATCTTCTTATGTATGTATGCATGTTTAGAAGGCACGCTTCCGCAGTTTTAGATTATCGTCGTTTGCGCTAGCGTCACTTGGCCGCGATGAGCATCCTGGGCCGTCGCTACTCGTAGGCCAGGTGCCACGCAGGGATTTATTGATGTGTATGAACAGGGGTGTCGCGGGGCTCGATTGGGGCTCGGGGCGTGACAATCTCGGTGTCCATCTGCACTGGCAGTCCAAAAAGCATCGGCGGTGCAGCCATCATGGGTGACCTGGATCTGTAAAAGAAGGGCAACCACCGCTCATGAGTCGAAACTCAATAAGCTCACCACTAATCCTAACGTAGGATAGCGAATACTAGTAGGGTCGGTCCTATCCCATGGACTAGGCTCTCGGTCCAGGGTTCAGGCACTCTCACTCCTCGGTACCAGACCCCAACATGGATAACACGCGTACAAATTAACACAACAGATCATATTATACAGACGGGCACAAGATGTCAATCAGATGCCATATGCAATGCTACAGGCCTCAACCGGCCATATCGGATCCCATGGATCATACTCAGGCCTCAACCGGCCATAACGGGTCCCCCAATGCCCATCTGTCTCCAAATCCCATCAGGGCTCACCCAACAGTGCCATACGGCAATTACCACAATGCGTCTCAAACGCCTTACATTGGTCTCCCTTTTCTCTCCACTTCCCCTCTGGGCACATTCTCGCGTCACAGCTCCGGTGACTCATGTCATGCTCTCAATGTATGCGGGGCCACGGGATTGCAATCAGCAAATCAAACATAGAGCATGCATGATATGGCATATATGCACAAGTATAGAACGCATCAAGCAACCACCACACCCTCACGTGCACAACAAGTCAAGCCATAAGAGAATCCAAGGGCCCACGCACAATTTCTCAGTCAGACAGATATGATAGGATATCACTCATTGATCCTCGGGTCAGACCCATAACAGTTGGACTCTCATCTTCGCGGATTCGACAGCTCGCCTAAGCCCAAACACCCATGTTAGTACCCTGGGAGTTAAAAACCCACGACTAGTGATTTAATAGTTGAACAATCCTTCGGGTGTGTAAATGAATTAGGCTAAGTTGGTTCGGGGCCCAATTAGAGGATTCAAGTTCAATTGGGCCTAAAGCCCGATCCAAGGCCCAAGGCCCTCAAAGGTAATTAAGTTCATTAAGGTAAGTCGGCCATTATAAGGTTTAAAGCCCATTAGTCAAGTTGGGCCCATTAAGGTTCAAAGTCCAATAACCAAGTCGGGCCCATTAAGGTTCAAGGTCTAATGAAACGGGTTAGGCCCATTAGATTAAGTTGGGCTTATTAAGACAAGCAAGGCCCAATTAGATTCTAAGGCCCATTAACCAAAGTTGGGCCCATTATATAAATCTTAAGCCCATTATGAAATTAAGGCCCAATTAGAATTAATTTCGTGTAGGGCCCAAGCCCATTTTCTAAAGTTAACCAATTAAGCCCATTTAGCCCATTTTAGGCCCAATTAGTCATTTTAGGCCCATGTACATTAATGGGCTTCATAAATTAACATTTGAAATTATAAGATGGGCCCATTAATACTCATTTTCGTCCAATAGGCCCACCATTACAAAATGGATCCAATTAGTTTTATTTAGGCCCGAATAGCTTAAAATTAGATTCCCAAGCCCATTATAAACCTTAGGCCCATTAGTCCACACGCTTATTACACTAATTTCAGCCCATTAGATTAAGTTTCAAGGCCCAATCTCTCTTTCCAAGTAGCCCACACGTTCGGCCCATTAAGCTAGCAACATTATCCACGAATCACTATAATTAGCAACTAATGCAACCTACCACATAAGCATACAACTAGCCTAAGTCAAGATTAGTGGGTTGCATACTTAGAGGGGCTGATCACGGTGGCTGGACGGCGAGGAAAGGGGCGGACGGCCGGCGGTCTTCACGGGCGGACGAAGCCGAGAGAGAAAGAGAGAGTGTGAGGTTGGTTGGTCTTCATTCAAGGCCAAATGGCACGGCAAGTTGGGATGAGGGCTTACCGTGATGGGGCGGTAGCCGACGGAGGCTGGATGGTGGTGACGGCGACGACGAAGGCGGCTCAACGGGCGGCGGACGGACGGCGCTTACGGGCTGAGCGAAACCGAGAGGGGAGGAGAGAGTGAGATTGGGTCACGGTTCAATGGTGGCCTTCAAGCCACGGAAATAAGGAGGCAAAAGGGCCGAGGGAGTTTACCACGACGCGAGGAGGCCGGAGGGAGGGCGAACGATGGCTGGTCGGCGGCGGACGGAGCTCACGGGCGGCCGACGGACGTGAGGGAGCAGTGAGGGAGAGAGGGACGTCGGGAGAGGGAGAGGGGGTGGTGGCCGAACAAATGAGGGAGTGAGGAGAGAGAATGTGAGAGATTATAACAAAATTAAATAATGAGATAAGTAGGGTTAGGTAATGGGGTAATTTGACCTTGATGTGAACTTGATGTGATTGATTGATGTCACGCCCCGAACCCCAATCGAGCTCGCGACACCCCTGTCCATAGACACCTGCGAACCCCTGCGTACACCTGGCCTACGACTAGCGACGGCCCAGGATGCTCATCGCGGCCAGATGACGCTCGCGCGAATCGGCAACCATCTAAACCTGCGGAATTCTGCGGAAGCGTGCCTTCTATACATACATACATGCACAAGGTACAGGGTAGCATGGAAAGACAAGAACACTTTTATAAAAAGGCAATACACATCATAAATATATACATAGAGCGTTAGATACAGACTCCAAAAGAAAACCTCACAGTGGTCGAGCTATCTACGCTCCCTCTCAAAAAGACTAGACCAGTACAGCATAACTCAGTCCATCTCGAGCTCCTCCTCGGGATCCTCCTCGGGGTCCTCCTCTGGGTCCTCCTCTAGGTCCTCCTCGTCTGTGTCCATCGCGTCACCCTCTTCGTGACCATCAATCTCGGATCGTCCAGGTGACGGCATCTCCTGCAATGGGTCGGGGTCGACCACCTCACCACCATACTCGTCTGGCTGAAGCAAGATCGGGTCGTCCTCCATAGGAATAGGGGAGTCCCTCTGGGGTCCCTCAAAGCCAAACAGGCCCTCTCTAAACCAGGGCTCATATCTATGGGGTACGAGATAAGGTCCACCCTGATCTACTAACACGGTGGTCACATGCCTATGCCACAGAGTGGCGTGCATATCAAAATGGAGGGTAATCTCGGTGTCCATCTGCACTGGCAGTCCAACAAGCATCGGCGGTGCAGCCATCATGGGTGACCTGGATCTGTAAAAGAAGGGCAACCACCGCCCATGAGTCGAAACTCAATAAGCTCACCACTAATTCTAACGTAGGATAGCGTATACTAGCAGGGTCGGTCCTATCCAATGAACTAGGTTCTCGGTCCAGGGTTCAGGCACTCTCAGTCCTCGGAACCAGACCTCAACATGGCTAACACGCGTACAAATTATCACAACACAGATCATATCATACAGACGGGCACAAGAGATGTCAATCAGATGCCATATGCAATGCTACAGGCCTCAACCGGCCATAAACGGGTCCCAATAGACCATGCCCATCTGTCACTCCAAATCCCATCAGGGCTCACCCAACAGTGCCATACGGCGATTACCACACTGCGTCTCAAACGCCTTACGTTGGTCTCCCTTTTTCTCTCCACTTCCCCTCTGGGCACATTCTCGCGTCACAGCTCTGGTGACTCATGCCATGCTCTCAATGTATGCGGGCCACGGGATTGCAATCAGCAATTCAAACATAGAGCATGCATGATATGGCGTATATGCACAAGTATGGAACGCATCAAGCAACCATCACACTCTCATGTGCACAACAAGCCAAGCCATAAGAGAATCAAAGGCCCCACGCATAATCCCTCAGTCAGACAGATACGATAGGATATCACTCATTAATCCTCGGGTCAGACCCATAACAGTTGGACTCACATCTTCGCGGATTCGACAGCTCGGCCTAAGCCCAAACACCCATGTTAGTCCCCTGGGGGTTAAGAACCCATGACCATTGATTCAGTGTGTTTATGATCCCTCGGTGTAGTTGAATTAAGCTTGGTTGGGTTTAGGGCCCACTATAGGATTCAATTCAAATAGGCCTAAAGCCCGAACTAAGGCCCATGGCCCATAAGGGTAAGTAGGTCCATTAATGAAATTCGGCCCATTAAGGAGTTTTTAAGCACGTAAGTCAAGTTGGGTCTAATAGGATTCAAGGTTTAGTGTAGTGGGTTAGGCCCATTAAACCTAATTGGGCTTAATAAATTAAGTTGGGTCCAAGTAGAATACAAGGCCCCCAATTACCAAACTTAGGCCCCTTAATAATTCTTAAGTCCATTATACAATTAAGGCCCATTATTATTAAATTTTCGTGTAGGGCCCAAGCCCATTTTCAAAAGTTAGTTCATTAAGCCCATTTAGCGTATTTTAAGCCCACTTGGTCATCCTAGGCCCATATACATTATTGGCTTCGTAAATTAATGTTCTAATTTATAAGTTGGGCCCGATTAATCCTCATTTTCGTCCAAACAAGGCCCATCAATCATCTTGGGTTCAATTAGATTAGTTTAGGCCCAATTAGTCCAAAATTAAGTCCCAAGGCCCATTAACTTACTTTGGCCCGTAACTCCTCACGCCTAGCCCATGAATTTCGGCCCACTAGAGTTAATTCTCGGCCCAATCAATCAACTACAGCCCACACCTTAAGCCCATTCAAATTTCATAATCAAGCAAATTGCACCATTAGCCTAATTGCATATATTAAACCATAACCACTAGATTAGCCACTAACACAACCATCCACACATATACTTACTAGCCTAAACTAGGATTAGAGGTTTGCTTACCTAGAGGGGTCGGTGAAGGTGGCTGTTTCGGCGGAACGACGGCAACGACGGGGCGGACGGCCGGCGTGAAGAGGCGGCCGCGAACTAACCGAGGAAGGGAGAGAGAAATGGTGAGGTTCGGTCGGCCTCGCGAGGTCCCAAGCCACGAAAATGAAGATAGGAGGGACCGGGAGGCTTACCGCGACGAGGTGGAGGCCCGACGAACGCCGGACGGTGGCGGAACGACGACACGGACGGCGGCTCGGGCGGACGGCTACGCGAACAAGAGAGAGGAAGAGGGCTGAGGTCGGGGTTTCTCGGTCTTCGTGGCCACGAAATGGGAAGAAGAAGAACAAGCAAAGCTCACCTAGGCGTCGGCTTGGAGGATGATGGTGGCGTCGGGCGGTGGCGGTCGGACGAGGCTCACGGGCGGCCGGTTTGGGCGGACGGCGTGGAACCTTGAGAGGGAGAGAGAGCGATCGGGAGAGTGAGGAGGGAGGATGGCCGAACAAATGGAGGGGAGGAGAGAGAGTGAGGTAGAGATTATACTAGCTAGAGTCCAAAATACAAGCTAGTGGGGTGGTAATGGGATTTTGGA
>JAGVVM010020685.1:0-23025 GCA_019149425.1 Psidium friedrichsthalianum | reverse complement strand
CTAAGTTTGTGGCGATGACGATGCAATTAGGACAATTGCAGAATCTTCAATACTTTGTATCCAAGACTCAAGGGTGCCAAGAATAGATGAATAAGTTTCTAATAGATAATCCACCCCACTCCGTCCACTAACTGAGGGAAATTCCTTCTTTTTTCCCCCGCTTTTTTTATTCATGTTTTCACAACACACACATTGAGATGGAAGAAATATTCAGGTGGTTTTCAAATTCCATAGCTTGGCCGACATAAGCTAATAAGAGCCCATATGGATCACCAGAAATCCGACATATGGCAATGAAGAGGAGAGAGAATTTTAAAAAAAAAGAACAATCACATAACAATATTTTCCTCTAGTCCTCTGCTCTGCTCTATACCATTATCTGCAATAAGCTCACAGTTAAATGCCACCCCCGGCCTGTCTCATGCTCTCTCCTCTTTTTTCAAATTCATTTTTTGCTACTTTTAGGGTTACTTTCTTTACTTGCGAAGAAGGCAGAAACCTGAGCAGAGAGAATTGAGAGAAAACTAAGGAGGTTACTTCTCCTTTGCTATGAGCTTAAGTTCCATTGATTTGTTGACCGTGTGGTTTTTCCCTGATTCTGCTCTAAAGCTGTCATTTAAGGAAGAACAAACCTCAATGTTCCTTTATACAAATTCCATGATGTTTTGTAAGCGCCCTTATTTTTTGGATGAATTGATGCAATTGAACAATAGTTTAGTCTGTCCCGGGGTGGGCTTGAAATTGTTGCTCTTATTTTTTTAGCATAAATGATCCTAGTCATCAACGAAGTTTTGGGTCAAATTGGGTTTCACGGAAAGGTCATTCATTTTTTTTTTGTTTTTTTCCCCATTCTGAATTGTTTTTTCATTGATGGAGTTTGGGTTGATCTAGCCCTTCCCTAAATTTATTTCCTCATATTTAAACTGGGTTCGCTTCATCTTTTTTTTCCCCGCATATCTGAATTGTTTTTTTTCATTGATGGATGTTTGGGAAATCGATCAGCCCTTGCCCTAAATTATTTCCCTCATATTAAACTGGGTTCGCTTGTCATTATTTTCCGCATATCTAAAAATTGTTTTCTGTGTGATGGAAGTTTTGTCGATCTAGCCCTCCCCTGAATTTGTCTCCGCATATCTGAATTGGGTTCGCTAAATTTTTTTCCTTCTATTCCATGCAATTTTTGTGCCTCTTTTTTGGATGAACAAAATGCGGGTGCATTCCTGCTTTTTTGCTATCTAGGAACTTGGGGTCCGTTTTAAACTTCAGTCTTCTTCGTTGCCATTTGTCCATGGAGAGTGAATTAGTTGAGCATTCACCCTGGTAAGCTTAAATTGTGTGCGGTACCACTCTGGTTGAAGGTTTGTTGCCTTTCAATTTAAATTTTTCTTGTACTCTCAAAATAGTTGCTTGGCACTTTAAACCTCGTCTTAGATTCAAACCTTTTCTTTTTACTTTTAGTTTGTGAAAAGGCAGCACATTGAGTCATCGTTTTGACTGATTTAAAAGCGCATTTTACAAAGGTACCCAATAATGTTTACTCACATATATGTATTTACAAACCCACTCTTGATCTATCATAACTGAAATAACGTATGGACCATACACAAACTTGTGCACTTACTTACATTTTTACTATTATTCAACAGATAATTTCTAGTCATCAATAATTGTTTTTTTTCCTCACATCTAAATTGATTCCGTCCATGGAGTTTGGGTCGATCTAGCCCTCTCTAAATTGTTTCTGCATATCTGAACTAGGTTTGCTGAATTTTTCTTCCAATTCCGTGATATTTGTGCCTTTTTTTTTATGAACTGGTCCTGTCGTATTAAGGCATGGACGTAGTTTAATTTCACATAAAATCATTCTTGGGCGCCCTCGTGTTGATTGATGTTTGGACGTCTTATGTGAGGGTTAGGTCTTTCTCCTTTGAAGAAGTGGCTTTTCTTATATTTTCTCCATTAATTTGCTTCCAATTAGAATCCGGGCTTGATTATCTAATCTCATTTTTATTATATGATGTTATTGTTTTAGTATGACTTCTTAAGGATCTTCAAATCGGTCGGTTGAGTTTCCATCAAGATATGTCCAATGTCCCAAGGGAAATTAATGCATGGTTACAAAGTGCAAAAGAGTTTGATTAATCAAGGAAGATTATATTATGCCTTGACTTGTAATGTTAGTGCATCAATTTACTATATTATGCATGTTCAAACATATGTTATACTTGATATTGCCTTATCCTATGTTTTTTTTTCATGTTTTAGATAGATAATTTCAGGGTTTGTGCAATAGGTAAAGATTATATTGAGAATGTAGGATCTATTCACCTAAAAATTCGGACAGAGGTCAATTCTAGAGAGACAACAGCCATAATGAAGAATGGACAATCATAAAAGGAGAGTTGAAGGAAGTTAGAGGGAAAATAGGCTTTATTATGCTACTACTAATATTATATGGAGTAATCATATCTTTCCTTCTTGAATTGTGATTTCTATGCCACTATATAGGTAATTCAGAAGTCAATCTTGATGGTTATGTAGACTTACTTTACTATTATTTTAAGGAAACTTAGAGAATAATGAATTTTTGCCTTCCTTGATTTCATAATCTACTAAAATTGAACTCGCCTTCAAATTGCTACTATGTTGGGTCCACTCAATTTGATTGGCCTATCACTACTATGCACCACAGAGGACTTGAAACAGAAGAGAGCCGAGCAAAGAAATGCTTGACAGGAGAGTTTTCATAGGCAATTAAAAGATGAAACCAAGTTTGATAATTAAATTAAGCCAATTTATATTTAGCGATGGATTTGCAAGCCTGAACCTCGCCAATCAACTCATCAAAGCATGCCTTGATCCCCCCCCCTCCCCAACCAATTATTCTTTGAGAACCGATTGTTTAAACTACTTTGATTCAAAACATGGCCCTCAATATCTAATAGTGCAAAGGACTTGATCCGAAGATGCTGTTGCTCTTAACCTACTGGACGGTTGACTGCTTGTGAAGTGCTATGCATATCAACTCTTTTGCATCTATAATCCTCCATGGCATTTTAGGGCTTAATGTGCTTAATAAAGCTGCTTACACTCAAACCAAAAAAAAAAAAAAAAGCTGCTTGCATTGTTATAAGTAATCTTATTACAACATTAATATAATTTGTGTCTTTGCTGCTGACCCTTGCAATTTTCTTTGAACAAGCTTACCAACACATTATGACAAAACAGATATGTTAATATGTAAAATCCTCCTAACTCATTGAAATGCTGAAATTCAATCATGAAATGAAAATAAGGACAATGAAATATAGCAAACTCAAAAGGGGTTGGAAACGGCAAGCTCTTCCAAAGAGAAAGCAATATGTAACTTCAGTATTCACAAAAATTGACATGTCAAGTTACTTGCAATTCTAACAAAAGAAAAAAAAATTGCTCGCAATTTACCAAGCTATTGGTTACTAGGAGAAAGGCCATATTATGCCAAAGAGGGAACTTATAATTGTTAAAGGTTTTCGAAGCATAAAGATAAATAGTAACTACAAATTGCTCTCAATAGGTAAAAATTGAGCACACATCAGGAATATTTATAGAAGGCTACTCCCATTAACTAAGAATCCTACCTTTTATTGATGTCGTAAAACACAATTAACACCTGTTGCTATCTTCATTTGGAAAAAGAAGAAGAAGAAATTTTGTAAAGCTAAATACGTAGAGGATGTTAAAAGAGCAAAAAAAGGGTAGAATGATCATCGTGAGTTTGTTTTTTTGGGTTGCCGTAGTATGTATATATGTCGTGCTTTCACGAAATAAGATTATGGAGTCCTGTTCACATGGTATTAGAGCTTAATTAAGAACTAAACCCTAGAATTAATCTCTATCATCGTCAATCACCAAATCACCATAGATCTGAGTCGCTCAGCCATCTTTGAACCTATATCCAAGTTGCCTAGGCTAGGCGACTCAAAACCTGACGTCATTTAACGTCGCCCAGGCCATGCGACTCTCTTTTGACAGTTGGTTGACATCGTCGATGGTAGACGACCCCTTCTAATGGTCGGCAACTCCCTCTCCTCTGTTTAACAGTCACCTAACATAACTCAGGCCAGGCGACTCCCTTCCCATGGTCCCTGACTCAGTTCAGGTTTAGGCAACCTAGTTCTGGTGGATTCTGACATTGTTGGTTAAGGTGTGACTATTTCTTGGTGTTGCACGACTCTACTCATCTGATGTACTGCTTGGAGTGCAAACAAAGGCACGATAGTTGGTGTAAGTGTTTTTATCTGCTGTTGAGGTGCAAACGAAGGAATGATAGTTATTGTAAGTATATTTTTCTAAAAAATACTATGCACTTGGATGGGTATTTTGGGGTTTGGCTTGGTTACTAACCTGCATGAGGACGGCAAAAAAAATATTGTGAATGTTGATTGCTGATTGCGTATACTGATAGTAGGTTGATTGAGAAAGGCCGAGTACTGTTATGTGTGGCTATCGGTGTGCTGTCGTATTTGCGTAAGTCATTTTGAGGTGTATCGTTTAATTCAACTGGATGTTACTTAGTTGGTGAGCAGTAGTGTTGTAGTTTGTGGATTTCTATCCCTAGTTTAGTGGAAGTGTCTGATTATGGTAAAAAAGAGTAAAGGAGTATTGACTGAAGTTGTGTATGCATCCTCTAATCATTTGATAGAGGAGAAGTTAGTTGGGTCACTAATTTCTAGTAATGGAAAAGAATTATGGTAGTAGTATTGATTGGGAGAGGCAAAATCATCATTTGATAGGTGAATGATCTACTACTAATACTAAATGGGATATCGTGGATGCTAGAATCTTGACAAATGTGGAATCTATGGAATCTCATGTCGCTGCCTTTGGTTTACATGTTACAACATTAAGGATTTGTGGGATTACTTGAAATCCTTTATTATGGGGAAAATAATCTCTCAAGGACCTATGAAGTTTCCCAAATTTCTTTAAAACTGACAGAAAATGTTGGCCTCTACTCAATTTTTTTAATAGATGTATGAGGAGCTCATTTTCTTTTGCCAAATACTTCTGATATTAAGAAGATGCAGGAGCATTAGAACAATTGGCTGTTATGGATTTTTGGGAGCAATAGGACAGAGTTTAATGCAGTTCATCACAAATTCTTGATGGCAACACTGTGGCTTCACTGATGGAGACTTTTTCTCAGGTCTTAAGGGTTTCACGTGAATAATCTAAGAATATATCCCCTAGGTAAAAGCTTTACCTTTGCAACTCATGTAAACTGTGGTGGTGGTCGAGGTCATCGTAGTAGTGGCTGCAGGTTTGGTAGAGGCCAACCACAGTCTTACAGTAGTACTTCTAGTGACACAACGAGTAATACTGGACTTGGACGAATATATCATTATTGTGGTATACCTGGACATATTCATCCGTTTTTGCTATAAAACTCATGGAAGGCCCTCTCATTTGGCTGTAGCAAATGTAGCCAATACAGTTGAGTCTGGAGTTTCTTCTCAATCCTTTAAAGGAGGAACATTGATCAAAATGTCAAAAGAGGAACTTGCTAGGTATAATCAATTCCAAACTTTCTCAACCAGTTTCCTCTTCCATGGCTATTTTTGCCCAGATAGGTAATGCAACAGCATGTCTCTCATCTATCTCTTACCCTTGGGTCATTGATTTAGGTTCTACCAATCATATGACTTGATCCTCAGGTATCTTTTCCATCTTCATGAGTCTATGTCCAATTTTACGTTAGCCGATAGGTCTTTATCCACAATAAAAGGGATAGGCATGGTTCCCCTAGCATTCTCCATATCTTTATCTTCTGTCAAGTACCTCCTAAATTTTTCGTTTAACCTTATGTCTGTCGATCATCTTACCAAAAAATATAACTGTTCTGTAACTTTCTATCTCAATTCTTGTGTTTTTTAGGATTTGAAGACAAAGAATACGATTGCTAGAGGACATATGTTTGAGGCAGGGGGGGCTATATGTGTTTGATGATACCACTAGTGTTGCTTGCTCAGTAGTTTCTCCACATCAAGTTCATTGTCCCTTAGGACATCCCTCTTTAGGAAGTTTGGAGATGTTAGATTCTCATTTTTAATCTTTATCTCGTATTGAGTGTGAGTCATGTCGGTTTGGGAAATTGCACCGTACTAGTTATAGTTCAAGAGTCAATAAATAGGCTTCTCGACCATTTGCTTTACTTCATTCTGATGTTTGGAGTCTATGTCCTACCACTTCAAAGTTAGATTTCAAGTATTTCGTTATTTTTGTAGATGACTATTCAAAAGCCACTTGGCTATATCTAATGAAAAGTCGTTTTGAGTTATTCTCTATTTTTTGTGCATTTGTTAATGATATATATACTCAATTTTTTCTATTTGTATTCTTCGAAGTGACAATGCCAAAGAGTACTTTTCTAAGATTTTCTATGCATTCATCTCCCAACAAGGCATTCTTCATCAATCCTCTTGTTCAGATACACCATAACAAAATGGTGTTGTCGAACGAAAGAACCATCACTTGTTAGAAATTACTCGCTCTTTGATATTTGAAATGAAGGTAGATAAATCCTTTTGGGCTAATACTGTTATTACTGCATGTTATCTTATCAATCGCATGTTGTTCTCTATTCTTAAGGGTGCAATTCTTCACTCCCTTCTTTTTCCTTCTAATCCCTTATTTCATTTGCCACATCGTATATTTGGTTGTGTCTTTTATATTCGTGATCATCATCCAGGACTTTCTAAACTTAATCCTCGATCTCTTAAATGCATTTTTGTGATGTATTCTCATAGACATAAAGGTTATCGGTGCTATTGTCCTTCTTTGCATAAGTATTTCACTACTGTAGATGTTTCCTTTTTTGAGTCTACTGTTTATTTTGATAATCCAATGGAGTCTTCTATAGTGGATGATGATTTCTTGACATATGTTATCATGTAATCAATGCCCACTTTGGAAGCTCTAGCACGTCCTCCACCTATCCAGTATGTTTACAGTAAATGTCCTCGTTAGCATGCGGAGCCCCCTATAGATGTATCTCAGCCTATTTCATCTTCTTTGTCTTTGAATTTGAAGTAAGTCGACCACATATTGATCTTGATATTCCTATTGCACATTGCAAAGAGCTAGTAAAATGACTATTGATACACATCTTACTCCTAAAACTGTTGCTAAAGTATTATCTAGTCCAGGCTGGAGGATCGCTGTGGAAGAGGAACTATTGGCATTGGACCAAAACCAGACTTGGAACCTTGTTCCTTTATCTATAGGGAAGACGGTCATTGGATATAAGTGGGTATTTACTGTCAAGGTAAACTTTGATGGTTCTCTTGCTCTTCTTAAGTCAAATTGGTTGCTAAAGGGTCTTCATAGGTTTATGGAGTCAATTATGGTGATACCTTTTCTCTAGTGGCAAAGATGACATATGTTCATCTTTTACTTTCTTTGGCTACTTTTGCTAGTTGGCCTCTATTTTAACTCAATATTAAGAATGCCTTTCTTCATGGAGATTTGCAAGAAGAGGTGTATATAGAGTAACAACCTGTGTTTGTTGCTCAAGGGGAGTCTGGCCATGTTTGTCTCTAAAATTTTTTTTATATGGTTTGAAATAGTCTCCCAAAGCTTAGATCGAGAGTTTACTGAGGCGGTACTCCAGTTTAGACTATGTAGATGTTTTGGAGATCATTCCATGTTTCACCAGGTTTCTCAAAGTGGTTGGATATTTCTTGTAGTGTATGTGGATGATATTGTCATAACTTGAGATAATTCTATAGGGATTAAAGAGTTGAAACTGTATTTGCAACAACAGTTTCATACAAAGGATTTGGGATCACTTAGATATTTCTTAGGCATCGAAGTGGCACGAGCGAGAAAAGGTATTCATATCTCACAATGGAAGTATGTTCAGGATTTGCTTACTGAGACGGGTATGCTAGGAGCTAAACCACTGCATACACCAATGGAAGTGGGCTTGAAATTGATGGTAGGGGATGGTGAATTGTTAGATGATTTGAAAAGGTATTGAAGACTTGTTGAAAAATTAAATTACCTAATTATAACTCAACCTGATATTTCCTTTCCAATGAGCATTGTGAATCAATTTATGTCTTCCCTATTGACACCTGATTTTAATCACATTTTCTTTTTAAAATAAATAAATTAAAAATATATAAAAATTTATAAAATTACAAAATCAACTTTGGGGACCTTAGCCAAGCTTAGGGAACCAATTTTGACCAAAAATAAATTTTCATATTTTCAGTATTTTTCTGCATTTTTATTTTAAAAAATTTACAGAAAATCAAGAAAAAATGAAAAAAATTACAAAATCAACTTTGAAAGCCTTGGCCAAGCCTAGGTGACCATTTTTGAACAAAAAATAATTTTTCATGTTTTTTTATTTTTTAATATTTTTCAGAAATTAGGAAAATATTTGAAAAAAATTGCATTTGAGGCCACCAAAATATAAAAAAAAATAGTCAGTATTTTTATTTTAATTTTCTCTTCATTTTGGCCAAAGAAAATCTGTAAAAATTAATCTGGAAACGGGAATTACTTTGTTAATCTCAATTACAGATTAATTGAAAAAATTATTGAAATTTCATTTTAGCTCTGTAATTTTCAATTTTTGCATTTTCGAAGTCGTGACACTATCCCCTAATTGTTCAAATTTTTGAATAGCCTGATGGTGCACTTTTCGTTATTACGTTCGGTTTTTTGAATTCAATTTATCATTTAAAACATTCCTCTGGGCTGTGTTGTTGCGTTCGCAGGATTTACCGATCAAACATGTAGGATCAATTTCGTGAGATATTTTCGTGAATTAGCGTATTTGAACAACGTGTCCGAGATGATAGATCAACTTGGGAGCATATGAATGGTGGTCTAGATGTGAAGGAGAAAAAGACAATCTATCTGCATCTAAATAAATACTTTTGTGACACTCGTTTTAACCGTTAATCTTTCAAAGAGAAAGCACAGAGTTGGAGACATAGTATGGGTTAGTGGCGAGGTGAAATCTTTGAGTTCTGAAGATCATTATGAAATTAAAGAGTATAATATTGACGTGCTTGATGATGAAGGGGACCTCACAATTATCATAAAAGGGGCAGCTGGAGGAAGCTCACGAAAAGTAAAAAAAGAGCGTCTGACAAAATGTAAGTGGAGGGACAATCGTGATTTTAAGTGGGTGCTTTCGGTGATGCACATGGGGGGAGATTCATTCAGAAAAATAAAAAAAAGTTCATGTGAGGAATGGAACGTAAAAAGGACAAAAAAGAGGGGGGAGAGCAAATTTTAGGGGAATAAAAAAAGAAGCAAAAGGAGAAAACAGGTTGGGGGGGACGAAGAAAAGAAAAAAGTGAAGTTTAAGTGGGATGGAGGATCTCGTTGACCCTAGGTCTCTAGACCCCTTTTTTTTATTCGATCTTCCTCAGAAGGAAAAAAAACAAAAAGGCAAGCCAGAAGATGAGAGGGGTGGTCCAGGAAAGCTCTTTGACCGGAAATATTTTGAAAGAGGGGACGTGTGCATGCAGGGCGGGGGATGTTGCTTCTACCAGAGGGCAAATTGGGTCGTCTGGTCCTGCGTCCCTGGCGGCCCTCTGTTAGTCAACACCTCCGTTTCTCTCCTCCACTCACGTCACTCTCTATAAGCAAGCTCTTCTTCAATAGAGAAGGGTGAAGGCGAGACGTTTCAAGGAACACAAGAACACACCACGGCCCACCACCTGAAGGTTCCCCCCTGGGTTGATCCAAGAAGAGTTCGCAGAGCTGACCCCCTTCGTGTACGAGTTCCACACCTATAAGCTCCACTCGGGCCAGTGCTCCTCCCCTATTGGCCAGCACATCCACGCACCGCTCGCCACCGTCTAGTCCATTGTTCGCCGCTTCAATAGGCCCCAGGTCTACAAGCACTTCATCAAGAGTTGCTCCGTCGCCCAGGACTTTATGCTCGCCGTCAGGTCCACGCGCGACGTCAGCGTCATATTAGGCCTCCCGGCGGAGACCAGTATGAAGAGGTTGGACGTGCTTGACGACGAGCGCCATGTCGTCGGGTTCAGCATCATTGGCGGTGAGCATAGGAACTATCGGTCGATGACGACGGTGCACAAGGCGGGGAGGAGTGGGGAGATCTGGACGGTGTGTTGGAGTCTTACGTGGTGGATGTGCCCGATGGGAATACTGAGGAAGACACGCGCCTCTTCGCCGACACCGTCGTAAAGTTGAATCTGCAGAGGCTGGCGTCTTTGTCTCCTCAAGAGCATTCCTCAGAGGCTCCAAGCTGTGTCTCTAAATTTGATACTGATGTTGGCCGGCTTTTTCGACACCCTAGGACCTCCGTAGTCATGTTCTAACAACCAAATAGCCAAGATTTCGAGACGGCGTACCTGATTTGGTGTCCGTCGACATTTGGCACGGGAAAATGGACGATTCAGCTTCGAAACTTCGGCGACGGGCTTGGCTCTTCTCCCTTATGACCCTCGGCCGCCTAGCGTCGATGGAGCTGCCGGTCACTCCCTCTCTTAAGCTCTCTCACTTCTCACTCCCTCTCGGTTGCCGTATGAGAAGCAGAAGAAGAATAATGAAGAAGAAGCAAGAAGAGAGGAAGTGGCGTGCATCAAGAGGGCTAAGGGAGGGAGTCCTAGCCAATATAAAATTCCGGCGGGGCCCTCCCATCACGGGCCGGGCCGGACTCGGCCCACACTAGCCAGGCCCATATTCGGCCCATTAAGAAACTTTAGATCCATCTTAATTAAACCAATCCTAACAACGGTAAATTAATACCGTAAACCGGCGAATTACAATCTCAATTAAGGCGAGCCCATCTTAGGAAAATTCTAACATTCTCCCACTTGGGCGAGCATTAATTGAAATTGTACTTTAGTGCGCACCTTCATATTGGTTTAAGGATCATTCTTAACAGCCAATCCAATCCCATAAAGTCTCAAACACTGGATCATGCCAGTAACTGCATCAACAGACACAGAGCCATCCATGGTCACAAGTGTTCTTAACTTTACTGATATGGATTTAATATGGTAGTGTGGCAATTGGATAACACCTCGAAAGAGATATACTTTATGTGTTATCCACTTTGTCGGACACCATTCTCTCTCTTTATGTCACACTGAACCTGACGTGTCACTAGAGAATATTTATATGGTTCCAATGAACCAGCATATGTCTCAGCTTTATAGTTAACTTTTCTTTATGTGTAACAAGACATACAAACATGGCTAATATCCAAATGCCCATAGCCAATACTCGAGATTTACACATATCTCAAGATTTACAAGAATATGTATTTAACATTAATAGTGTTGCAGGCACTTCAATACATATCTTTATATTACAAAATGTAATAAAATACAGATGCAAACTTTATTAGAGCAAACTGAAATATGCATTCCACTAAATCACAGCATCCAATGATGCCACTAAGCCCATACTAATGACATGTCGTTCAAAAACACATGGACGAACACCTTTAGTTAGTGGGTCTGCAATCATATCATCTGTAGAAACATGCTCTACTGCAACGTCACCTTTCTGCACGGATTCCTTTATGGTCAAAAATTTGACCTCCATATGTTTAGACCCCTTAAGACTTCTGTTGTTGTTAATAAACAACACTGCAGAATTGTTGTCACAATACAACTGTATGGGTCTATCAACAAAATCAAACACGGTCAACTCCCTAATGAGGTTCCGGAGCCAAATCGCCTGAGTAGCTGCTGAAAAGCACGCTATGAACTCCGCTTGCATGGTCGAGGAGGATATGGATTTCTGTTTCTCACTTTTCCATGATACTGCACCGCCCGCTAACATGAATATGTAGCCTGTAGTCGACTTCTTGTCGTCCTGACAGCCCGCAAAATCTGAATCCGAGTATCCAACAAGCTGCAGGTTCTGAACACGCCTGTATGTCATGATGTAGTCCCTTGTCCTCTTTAAGTACCTCAGGACCTTCTTGGCAGCAATCCAATGAGCATGTCCTGGATTTGACTGGTATCTGCCTAGAAGTCCTGTCGCAAAAGCAATGTCTGGTCTAGTACATACTTGAGCATACATGATGCTCCCAAGTGCACTAGCGTAAGGTACATTCTTCATTTCAGATTTCTCCATCTCAGTTTGAGGACACTGCGAAAGATTCAACTTATCACCTTTACAGACAGGAATAATACCTGGCTTGCAATCCTGCATGTTGAATCTCTCCAGAATACGATCAATATATGCCCTCTGAGATAAACCCAAAATGTGGCGTGAACGATCCCTATGGATTTCAATGCCAAGGACAAAGGACGCCTCACCAAGATCCTTCATGTCAAAATTCTCTGACAGCATACGCTTCGTCTCATGCAATAGATCAATATCACTGCTCGCCAGTAGAATGTCATCCACATAGAGAACAAGAAAAATGTATTCTCTCCCACTGACCTTGCAGTATATACACTGATCCACTTTATTTTCAACGAAGCCAAATGAAGTGACGACGCTATGAAACTTGAAATACCATTGCCTGGATGCTTGTTTGAGGCCATAGATCGACTTCTTCAGTCTGCATACAAGGTCACTGGAATCATCAACCTCAAAACCTTCAGGTTGAATCATATAGACTTCTTCTTCGAGATCTCCATTCAGAAAGGCAGTCTTGACGTCCATCTGGTGTAGCTCCATGTCAAAATGAGCCACTAAAGCCATAATCACTCTGAAAGATTCTTTAGAAGAGACGGGAGAGAATGTTGATTCATAATCCACTCCCTCTCTTTGAGTGAAACCTTTGGCTACTAGTCTGGCTTTGAACTTCTCTACCTTCCCTTTGGAATCTCTCTTCGTCTTATAGACCCATTTGCAGCCGATCGCCCTATGACCCGCAGGCAACTTGACGAGCTCCCAAACTCCATTATGCCTCATGGACTGCAACTCATCCTGCATCGCATCCAACCACAGGTCTGATTGTTCACAGCTAACAGCATCCTTATAAGTAACTGGATCAACTATACAGCCAATGTCATAATCCTGCTCACCCAGATAGACTATATATTCCGGTGGGATCGCTGATCGTCTTTGCCTAACAGACCTCCTTAGTGGAATTTCCTCAACTTGAATCTGCGCTGTGGGGCTTGATTGCTTCATCAGGAAGGTATCAACCATAGGATCCTGAAGCTCAACAGGCACAGTCTCCGGTATGAGAAGCTCCATAACAGTCTGTGTCGGTAGAGAAAACGATGCAGTGTTTCCCGCCGTACTGTTACTTTCAATAGTCTCTGAACAGGTACCCTTTTCAGGCCACGTCGAATTCCAGAAACTTCGCTGTCTGTGACTCTACAATCCTTTGGCCTCCATTAGGATTGTAAAATCTGTATCCCTTGGAATGATCTGGATAGGATACAAAATAGCACCTTGTGGTCTTGGGATCCAACTTACTCAAAGCTGGATTATACAGCTTCACTTCTGCAGGACAACCCCAGACCTTCAAATGATTCAGGCTGGGTTTGTCCGTCCAGTCCATAACTCAAAAGGAGTCAGTGGAGCAGCCTTAGTGGGAACTCGATTCAGTATGTATAGCGCCGTCTTCAAAGCTTCACCCCAAAGGAACTTAGGCAGGTTGGTCCTACTTATCATACTCCTCATCATATCCATTAAGGTGCGATTTCGCCTTTCGGCCACACCATTTTGTTCAGGGCTCCCAGGCATAGTAAACTGAGCTACTATCCCAGAATCCTCTAAGTATTTGGCAAATGGCCCCTTAAGCTGTCCAGCATCGCCATGTCTGCATAATAATACTCACCACCACGGTAGACCTCACAACCTTGATGACTTTTCCCAACTGTTTCTCGACTTCAGTCCGAAATATCTTGAATTTATCAAGAGACTCAGACTTTCTTTAATCAAGTACAGATAACCATATCGGGAATAATCATCAATAAATGTGATGAAATAATAATTTCTACACAAAGTTGGAGTATAGGTCCACTTATATCAGTGTGTATGACCTCCAATAGGTCAGAAGTTCGACTGCACCCTTTTTCTTTATTTTGGTCATCTTGCCTTTACAACAGTCTACACAAGTTTCCAGGTCATCTTTAAGAGTAGGTAAAATGTCGGCTTTTACAGCCTTTCTACTCTTTCCCTGGAAATGTGACCAAGGCGTTTATGCCACAATGTGTAAGACTGTTCTTTAGGTAGAGCCTTTTGGAGACAACCCTTTCGCTGTATAAGCTACGTATATTTCGTTGGGAGTTAAACACAATCTGTACAATCCATTGGACATATTGCAGCACCCAACCTTATTTGAATTATAGAACATAGAAACCACACTGTTCTTTATTTCAAAAGAATAACCACACATGTCCAAACAGGATACAGAAACTAAGTTCCGTCTGAAGGAAGGTACATAGAAAGTGTTTCTTAACATCAAATTAAAACCAGACTCTAGAATTAAAATGACATCTCCCACAGAACTCAACAGCAGCTTTATTATTATCTCCAACTATGAGCTTTGACTCATCCTGATTTGGCTTCCTCCGGTTTATGAACCCCTGTATGGTAAATGCAACATGATTAGTCGCACACTATCTAGCCACCAAGAACTGGATGGGGCTTCAGATAGATTGGATTCACAAACCAGTGCCAAAGAATCATTACCTGATGCTCATTTTTAGATAGCCAATTCTTATACTTAGTGCAGTCTTTCTTCATGTGACCCCTCTTCTTGCAGAAGAAACAGCGGTCACTATCCTTCTTAAAGGGTGCCTTCTTTTGACCCAATTTTCCAGACAGACCAGTGGTGGGATGAGTACCTTTATGAGTATGAGGCTTAGGTCCTTTGCCTTTCCTATTACTGGAACTGGAGGCAACCAAGGCAAAGTTTCCTGCATCCTTCTTCAATTTTTCTTCCTCTGAGACTGCTCTAGAAATCAAATCATTTATAGACCAATCTTCATCCTGTGAGTTGAAGTTGGTCTTGAGATCCCAACTCAGAGGGAAGGGTGTTTAGGGCTTGTGTATCAACACATTTTCAGAGATTACAGAACCTAAGGCATTTATTTTAGTATGCAAATCCTAGCATTCTTAGGATGTAATCTCTTACACCTCCCACACCCGTATACTTCATATTAAACAGCTGCTGGATGAGTGTTCCAACCTGAGCATTAGAGGATACTCGGTACCTGGCTTGCAGGGCTTCTATCATTTGTTTTGCAGTGCAGTCAGCTGGGAGGCCACTTAGCAAATGTTCCTGTATGGATCTCCTCATTGACAGTAAGCAGATCCATGTTGCTCCTTTCCCAGGCAGCTAAATGCGCCTTCTCAGGCTCTGTACTAGTTTCCTCGGAAACAGTGGTTTATCTTCAAAGAGCAATGTGAACATCCACTATTCCATGGCAAACAGAAAATCCTCCCTCCATCTCTTGAAGTTTGAACCATTAGAACCTCTATTACGGAGTTGCCATTCACAGAAAGGCGACTGAAAAATAAGCAATATTTACCATTAGCATTATGTAAGCACAGTGTAACTTTAAATCCTTAAAAGATACACATTTCAGAGAATTACACACATCATCATATAATCACCTTTGGGCAGAATACATGACATGCAATTGTAAATTCTCTACATGACAACGACCATGAGAATATTTTCCAATTTTTCGTGAAACACCACCTTTGAGTGTGTGAATCACTAGAATCGGTCACTTCCAATCATATGTTGTTCATGTACCCCTCATGGTCTGACACACAATCACCTCCTTTGGAGTATGACCATGTACAAAAAGGAGACATCCCACCACAATGTGAGACTGATATTTCTCCAATTTAACTGAGTGTGCACTTTGCCGGATCACAAACCCCAATCAAGTCTTTAAAACTCTCTCACACCAGGGATATAACCTCATGCCTTACATTTGCCATTTGGTGTGATCTCAACTTGATGACATGGGCAATTGTCATTGAAATCACAACCAGTGCTAATGGAATTGCTTTCTGTATGTGTGGGTCCCATATGTGTCAATGCTCAATTAATGCTCTACACTTCCCTCATGTGGTATTTCATAATGAGCCAACCTTTATTTTCCCAAAAAAACCGTAATGAGAAAAAAAATTCAACAAAATGAAAATGACGAAATACCCCTGAATTACATACTGGAACAAGGGTTTTTTCGATTTTTCCAGACTTTAAAAGGCTCAAAACTTAAAAACAAAATACCACAGTGTTAGGCAATTTCCATATCGAGCACAACGTTGAAAGAATCCACCCCGAATTGGCACCTAGCGAGGGAAGACACGCTCGCCCCATGCGCCGCATCGTGCGAGACGCCGTGCGGCGGCCCTGATCGTTTGACCGTTGTACTAACGGTCAACGATAACTGCACGTAGGTCAAGGGTCGGAGCCGTTACAGTTAATATACAGTGGTTAAGTGCAAGTTTCCGGTTACACACCAAAGGAACCCAAAATCGGTCGGAAGAATGGTCGGGTACATGAAGGTATCAGGAACGACGAATCACGTTCCCCAGCCAAGTGCAACGTGGCAGCCGATACTTAACGAAGCGTCGATTGTGCCACGAGGGCCCGCCGACGCTCCCGACACAGGCATTGTGTCTCATGCTTGGATCTCAACCAAACAGGCGTGTGATCCACCGCCGGCTAAAAGTTTCTAGAACCCGGAAGGAATGCCACGTGGCACCCGATCCCGTGCCACGTGCCACCCGATCGCCGTGCCACGTGGCACGCGATCGTGGTGCCACGTGGGCCCGGCGACGCTGCCCGACACATTTTGTGTCGGGCGCGTGGATCCCACGCGCGGGCGCGTGTGATCCACCGCCGGCGCGTGGGGCGCATAGGGCGCGTGAAACGCACACGCCGATGCGGCCGTCCCTCTAGGCGGCGCGTGCGCGCCCGTGCGGCCTCTGATGGCCGCCGTCGACCTCTCAAAATGTTCGTATCGACGAGACGAACCAAATATGCATCCAAAATCAAATTTCAGCATGCAAAAAGTCGTGAAATCAAGCAAAACAGAACGTGCCAAAATCGAGCTACGGCGGCTCTGATACCAATTGTTGGCCGTCCGATCGGCCGTCCGTCCTCACGGACGATTACCTGTGATCTCCGTAGTCGGGTTTTAGCAATAGAACAAGCAAGGGATCGACTTGCGTACCTGATTTGGCGTCCATCGTCGATCGGCGCGGAAACTCGACGATCCGGCTTCGGAACTCCGGCGACGGGCTCGGCTCTTCTCCCTTATGACCCTCGGCCGCCTGGCGTCGATGGAGCTGCCGGTCTCTCCCTCTCTCAAGCTCTCTCTCTCCTCTCTCCCTCTCGGTTGCCGGATGAGAGAAAAAGAAGAATAATGAAGAATGAATAGAGGAGAGGAAGTGGCGTGCGTGAAAAGGGCTAAGGGAGGGAGTCCTAGCCAAAAAAAAATTCCGGCGGGGCCCTCCCATCACGGGCCGGGCCGGACTCGGCCCACACTAGCCAGGCCCATATTCGGCCCGTTAAGAATCCTTAAATCTTGCTTTATTAAACCAATACCGTATACGATAAATTAATACCGTATACGATCAATTACAATTACAATTAAGGCGAGCCACATACGGGAAATACTAACATGATCATCAACAAAATGAAGGTCCTCAATTCTAAAGAAAAACGTAAAAAAGTTGGGAAAAAATTAAATTCGCATGAAGCATCGAATGGAAGACGAGAAACAATATTGATGCATCCAAGAAGAAGAAGAAGAACTTATTCCTAGAAAACTTATCGTAGATGTTGGAAGAAGGAATCGCGGGTAGTTAATAAATGAAAGGCGAAAGGATGAAAGAAGTTGGAAGCATTTACCTGAGGAAGAATAAGCAGTCAATGGAGGCAATTCATTTATCACGGGTCGAGCATGATCGATTTCAATTCATTGAATCCGAACGTGATCAATATAGATGTGCGGAATCTCTTGGATGAGGGGCCAATGTTAGAGTTGGCGAATACTTCAAGGACCCTTGTTTCTCACATCGGGCATGTCCACGTGAGCTTAGGAAAATAAAAGTATGAACTAACAACATGTGATTACCATGCGCGGAATGCGGGGGTTCGGGGGCAGCGCCCTCGACATGGAAGTCCTGCTGGCCGATTAGCGGGCGGGGATTCCGCTCGCAGGTGAGCGAGTGGGGGCGTGAGGGCAGCGCCTCCGAGAAAATATCGGTTTTAGGCTTTTATTTAATTTGGTCCATTAGTTGTGGGGGCCCGTTTTCAGCCTATATATATATATATTGTTTTTTCATTCATTGTAACGGTGCGACAGAAAACCTAATAATACAGACTGCAGTACGTAACCCTTTTCTAGATGAACCTGGGTAAATTGCGTTGTTTATTTTTCTTATCTCTGCCATTCTTCCGATTCGATTAGATAAACCTCATCACGAGGACTATGCTTAGTGTGGCATTAGAACTTTTGTCTTCAAGAATCAATAGTTTGAGTATCTCTGCTTCTTCCTTCTGCCTGCCGAAAAATTGAGTTTTCGGTAGACAAGTGCTCTGGGGCCTTTTGTTGATGTAGTCAGTTCTGCCCATAGCATTCTCGGTCAAGCTTAGGTAAGCTTTCCTCACGACTATATCCTCCAACCTGTCATTGATCTTCTGTAGCTCGATTTCAGACACGAGTGAGCGCCAGTTCGGATTTGACTTGGAGGATTTATCCCAACCAAAGCAAGAGAACTTCCGATTCACCATCCTCTGCTTATGCTAGATTTTTCCACCGACTTAACCTTAGTAGCTTGGATCGTGTAATCATCGAGCAAGTCTTCCATTTCATAGGCCAAGTCCCCAACACTATCCAGCCATAGCTTCACTGGACCTTTACCACTCAGTTGCTTGTCCTCTGCATCATCCAGCACTGCATAGATTGTGACCGGCATCTTCTCCCACTTATTGAGCAACTCGGTTCTGATTCCAGAGAAGGGCGCCACTGATTTCCTTTGTGCATATTCCAATCCCAGAGAAGCCAATTTTTCAAACAGGACCGACAAGAGGTAACCCAAGATGGAACCCAAAATGGTTTCTACAATGGCCATGGGTGAATCAGTCGTTGCAGAGAACAACCAGGGTTAGAATGAAGCAAACTGATAATGAGCCATACTATGACCAAGACTACTAAGACCAAAACTTTCAAGAATTTACATCAGAGGTTTCGCAGAAATGTTGGTGGGAAAGAAACTTTATAAAAGATTCCAGGGAGAAAGAGCCTTGCAGGACGCCAATTGGCTTTGTTGCAGGACGCAAATCGTCTTTCAATTTGTGCGAGAATGAGATATTATTGACAATTGGCACCGATTAAAAGTAACACTCTAACTTTCGTCCTACATTTGTCAACTTTCATCATATTGTGATTTTTCATTCATTAATGTCTGTTGTACTTGTTTATTGGAATTATGTCTAGATTTTCATTTACCTTTTCAATTTTAAGTCTACTAAACGAAAGGAACAAAAAGCAAAACTGAAAAAGAAAAACAGCCAAAAACTGATAAAGAAAAAAATATGCAGGAATGGGGCCATAATACTCTTCTTGACTTGCGACAGGAGATGTGCATGAAAATGCTTGTCCATGACTGGCGATGCATCATCTCTTCCTTAAGATAAATGGAGGTAAACTAAAAGATGAAGTTATTGATGGAGATCACGACCGAACAAGAATTGTCGTGACCAAATGAAGGTGTCTTGTGTGAACGGGTGAGTAAACTAGGTCCTCTTGCTTGGCTGCACATTGTTTTTGTACTGTTTTGATACAAAATACTTTATTCTTGTGATAGACATATCGTACCATACAACATTCTAATCTATGAAGACACTATTTTCAAAGGATTTTGGGAAAATTGATGTATATTATGAAAGTTTAGGTGCAATAATACGAAATAAACTTCGAGGAGCATAAAATTTGAAGAGACTAATGTTTAAGGGGAAATCTATATTTCTTCTTCTTGGCTTTATTTCCAAATAAGCTTTTCATACCATATAGAATGTACCATGGTATTCTTTCTACTACTGTGTTAATTTAATACACAAGGGTTTCAAAACGAATAATTGAATCGATAGAGAACATTCATGTTAATGAAATTATCTGAAATGAAAGTTGGTAATTTTTTTTCCCATCTGGGGGCTAGTTGAGAATTTCTTGCTTCAAGTAATAACCAACTCCTAAATGATTTGGTCTCAAAATAAAAAAATATGTGCAGCCCTAAATTTCTTTCTTTAATTTCCCGGCATTCGCCAATTGCAATAATCATCCATCGCTAAAACATTAGCGATGCTGCAAGAGACTCTTCAACCTGAAGATTAGCATATGTATGAGAAGAAGATAAGAAGATCGAAAGATCTGGAACGGCATATCTCACTTCCCCACTCTGAGAGATTTTTTTTTTTTAAATCGAATACTCTCAAAGATTAGTAACCATTTGGATGATTATTCTTTTCACTAAATACCTCTCATTGTTATGTTAATCCACGGGTATGGGAGACCTGCAATCACCGGCGATGTCTGACTTATTGGCATGGGCAAATATTTTACAAGGGTGAGGTCACGAGATCGAAACCATATATGATATAGCGTGTGTATCCTTATGTGTGATTGGTTCTGGACTTTGGCACCTTGATGTGGTTAATAGTGAGAGGGCTCACCTATTTCCAAAGAATGAGTCGTGTATTACTGAGTGACGACTTTCTCAGAATAAAAATATCTCGTTGCAGATGCAGAATCCTCAAAATAGCATCCAAAGAGTAGCCACGACCATGAATCTTTCCTCCCTCCCCCCTCCTGCACTGGGAATATGATATGGACGATCGCTTCAAATGCTGTCAAGAGATGAAGTGGGCATTTGAACAGCAGAAAGATCAACCACGCAATGGTTTGTTTATGGGTTTTGATGTGCAGGTTAGCTGCTACATTCGGGTATTCAAAACCTGTCTTCAAAGAAAGAAAGCTTCATATTCTGAATATTGACCTGAACATATTAAAGTATAATATCCAATGGATTCAGGTATTTATGCAGAATTTCGTACTTAAGAGTTGAAGGTGCAAATATTTTGTTGACTACGAAAATATTTCCCATGTAATTCTCCTAAACATTGCCAAGCAATGAAAATTGGAAAATGTTTCTGTACAGTTGACTTCTCATAAAAAAAAAAAAGCCTTAGTTGCCTCCGAAACCAATGGCAAATGATACTGCATACAAGATGTAAAAACCTTAAGACTCATCCTTCCACAAGCCCTAATCATCTTTTTTTTTTTGGGGGTCGAAACCCTAATCAAGTTTAAATAATGATGAACAAGTGCCGATGCAACTGTGGGTACATCCTGTATATCAGCAGTCATCCTCTGTCCTTCTTCACTTTCTGCCTGCAGCTAAGACTCAATTTCTGTTTCGTAGGGCAATGTGTCCTCGGTGAACTCATCTTTGCTGATGACAAGAACTAATCTCATCTGATTCTACGAGGACTGAAGTATCTTCGATGCGACCTTGCCTTTAGGAACCACCCGGAGCTTGTCCATGTATACAAATATTAGATGCTCATCGTAACTGACCTACAAATCAAGGTGAAAGGAAGACTATTCGCAGTGAAGACGATCCATCGTTGGTTAAATTGAAGTATTTTGGCAAGACAATCAACCTCACCATCAGAATTCCTCCTTGGAACAAGACCAAAACTTGATTGAGCATCTCAACCACATCCGAATCCTACAATTGGTATAGTACATAACGCAGGGTCATCCTCTACCTATCCTTAGCCAAGAAACTAACAATTTAAAAAGATAGCACTTTATAAACAAAGAAATTTCCACATTAATTATGGGCAAAGCCCAATACTACTACCTATAACCACAAATATCTGAGCTACATGATATTACGGATTACTGTTATACAAAAACACTGATCAGGCTAGTGTAAATGTTCTATTCCCAATATTTTGCCAGTTGGAAGATTCATTTTGTTCCATTATGAGTTGGATGTAAGATGGCAGAGGCTCCCTGTAGCTGTGTCCACTGAAAAAGTAATCGAAGTCATGAAATGGAGAAGAATGAGCAAAACTGACCAAATGATTGGATGGCTCGTCAAGCAAAAAAACCATGTGAGATTTCTTGAAAGTTATCTTGGCAAATGCAACTACGCTTTTCTGACCACCTATTTATATGGTTAAAGCACCATGTTACATGTGCAATAACATCCAAAAAGCCTCAGAGAAAGAACACATTAAACCACAATTCACATTACAAATTAACTACCCTAATAGAGCTTCACAATGTCATAAGAAAATTGGTTCAATAAAAAATTTACTTATGCAACAGTAGCAGAAAGGGAGGAGATGTACCTGACAAGATACACATTGGTTGAAGCCCAAGATTTCCAGTTATAGCAGAGCAACCCAAGTGACTCGAAGCTTTTGTTTCAGAACTCCCTGCAAGAAGAATGCCACATAAGAAGGTATTTACAGATAAAATCACATAATGTTACAATCTCAACGCAAACTCAGAGGCAGGCAGCATATAGTTACAATCTCAACCAAACAAGCATGAGTATATTGGCTAACAATTTCTAGCAAGCTGGAAGTAACAATTCCTAACCCACCAGAGATGAAGATCCATCAGCTGCCCCAAAATTTTAGCCAAGATCGACATCTTACTACTACGCAGGATCATGGTCAACAAAAAGAAGGTTCTTGATCTTAAGAAAACCATTAACCAAAAAAAAAAAAGGTCCCTTTCTTCACAAACAATCATCGTTTCAATATAAGAAGTCAAACTTTAAGATTTTGACAAGAACTCTTATCTAGGTCATATTCACAAGAAGAAAATTTAGAACATACCGGTGCACCAAAACATTGACAGCATTAGTCCTATCTCAAAGCTTTCGCCAAGTGATCCTTCCAAGAGATTTCTCCAATACAGATCCCAGTGGTATCTGCAAAACAACCTCAGTGAATGAGCTAGGGCACAAGAAAATATTTGGGAACGAGAACACACGACAAATGTTGTGCCGAGGAATATGAAA
>JAGVVM010020683.1:0-46739 GCA_019149425.1 Psidium friedrichsthalianum | reverse complement strand
AAGTCCTCTATCTCCAACGCTGGACTTCGACTATAAGCAACTCGGTGAGATTGTTACATGCTGGCAATATTACAGCTGGCTACTAGGACTTTTATTTCGGGCAATTTCCAAAGGGCAAAACGCACAGGGCTGGGAAAGGGGACGGTGTGTAGCTTCCCAGCGTCTCACAATTTCTGGGATGCAAAGTATTTTCAAGTCAACAAGACCACCCTTGGCAGAGGGAAAGGATGTCAGAGAATCACGTTCACCTATCTCGAGAGGTTCAAGTTGAGATACCGGGTCATTGCTGTCCGAGGTCATCTGGAGGAAAGGTAGTCTTGTTAGTTTTGACAACCCTCAAAACAAATATCCGAGTGTGTCATCATGCTCGAAGCTTTTTCTAAACTCGCACAATAAACAATTCCATCATTTCAAGGTTGCAAGGCAGCTCTATCGCTCCTCCTCTTGCCACGAAAGATGTGAATCGAGAACATCTCGGATGGCTACACTTCGAAGGCGAGTGAGATCTAGCATTTCATTTCCATCTTGCCACAAGTGCGTTAGCTTGTCACACAGTGGCTATATGAAGCTCCTTTAGCTCGACCAAGCAGTCTTAGAAACCCATGATCAAAGCAAACAAGCTCACACTAGTTCCTCAATTTTGAGAATGGTCAAAAGAAGGTAGGTGGACTAAACTCTTTAAGATATCCTTGCTACAGTCCTTAAGGTATAACTCCGGAGAGATGGAAGACGAATCTCACCGGTCGACTCATGCAAATGCGGGCATGATGGATCTCAAGCTTTATGAGACGATCAAGTTGACAAGGCAATGGCCCGACCAATGATGGACAACTCCGGACAACAAGATGCTGAAGAGAGGAGAATGGGACTTCATCTTCTTGGCCCCCAGCATTACAAGACCAATCCCTCCATGCCAACATCTCTTCGAACTCCAAAGTTTTTAGGGATGAAAAGGCCTTTTACCTCGTAAAATTCAGAGCCTATCATTTTTACTGTAGGTAGACCTTTAAGAGATAACTTCCTTAAGTGAAGGTAGTTGTCCAAGCAGGGGAAGTGATGTAACATAGGACAGTCCCGCACGCGCAAAGACACTAACTTAGAATAGGATGACCCATGCAACATGATGGGAATTTTGCACCACCGTAGCACGAAATAGTGAGACTTTCCAGATCAGTGTAAGGTCGCAGATAGTCAAGCACCTGTGATTCGCGCTTATATCCCGGATATTCTTAAAATCTTCACTCCAGTTCAAGAATAAGTTGCTAAGGCCTTTCTTTCCAAACAAATTAGCTTCAACAACATCTCTAGCTTCTTCCACCTTTTGCAATTCTAATATGAGTAATTCTCCTTGAAGATGTGGGAAGTTTTTTAGCTCCTTTAACTGTGACCCTTTCTCTCGTCCCTACCACAAACTTGGACAAGACAATAAGATTCTTCAAATTTCCCATACCAATGGCATCTCTTTTAGACTTTGTGTATCTCTAATGTCAAGAAACTGCAAGCTGACCATTTTTGTGATCCCTAGAGGCAACGTAGAAAGGTTTGGACAACCTCTTAAGATCAAAGCTTGTAATTTGCGCAAGCCGACAATTGACTCGGGTAGTCTATCGATACAAGTGTGCGAGAAATTGAGATATCGTAGATGTTTTAATTCACCACAGAACGCGGTACCTCTGTGATGTCACAATGACATAATGAGAGCACCCTCAAGTACTCCAACTTTGTTAGCAGGTCCTCCAGCACCTCGTTGGAAGAGAGAGAGATTTCCCACTAGATCCAACACGCACTAGAATTAAACTTCTTAATGCCTTCATGCTGTGATATGCTCTCAAGCATTTTGATGTAACAAACTGCGACGAGATGAAAGATGCATAACGAGCTTTCTCAAGAGATGCAACATCTTCATTAACTGCTAGCTGAGACTCCCAAGAGCTAAAGCATGTCTCACCCTCAATTGACTTTGCTAGATCATTCAAAGATCATGCATTGAAACTTAGAGTGCATCAACACTTGATTGTTGAAGAAATGATCTGGATACTAACTCATCAAAGTAATTCCGTCCTAATCTCAAGTGTTTCTCCTTTTCTCTTTCTCCATCTAAAAATCCCTCTGCTATCCATAATAGTACCAGCTCATCCTCTCAATTTTGTAATCTTGGGAAATACCGCACAATAAGAAAAACATCTCTTCAAATGGGAAGGAAGATGGACATAGCTCAATTTCAAATATGGAGAACCTCATTCTTTTCCCCGGAAAATCCCATATTTTGTCATTTAAGGTTTCTTCCATTCATTGGGATCGCTTTTCCTACGTAGAACACACCACCCAAAATCTTCGTTGCCAAAGTAAACCTTTACATCTTTCAGCTATTTTCTTGCCTACTTTTTTGAAAACCCGGGTGGCTCTCAAAATTTGATGCTCCAAGAGCATGAAAGGCTAATAACTTGTACATATCATCATGGGACAATCCCTTCAAAGATACGGCGATGCTTTTGTTGTTGCGGAGGAAACATCATGGTTGCGAGTCGTCAATGATCTTGCTTCCCCTTTTCCCTGCTTCAATGGCCTTAAGAGGGTATCCATTTTTGTAATTCTATCCCATACATCATCTAAAACCACTAGAAACTTCTTCCCGATAGATTGCTCCTCAACTCAACTTGAAGCCCATTAAGATCTTCACACTTGCAGGACGCTTGGTGATCGAGTACAAAATGGTCTTTGTTATGTTGAGAACATCAAAATCATCCGAACACAAACCCATGCTCTCTTTTCGAAACATTTTTCACTCTAGCATTATTATACAGCTGCTGAGCCAAGGTCGTCTTTCCATACCGCCCATCCCAACTATGGGGACTATGCTCTGTGACATCAGAATTTTCGACCTCACTAATCAGTAATTCGAGTATATCTGCTTCTTCCTTCTCCCTACCCAAAAATTCGAGGCTCCTGCTGAGAGAGTGGTGGGAACCCTTTTGTTGGTGTAGTTGGATCTGTCCACAACATTCTTCTCTCAAGCCTAGATCATCCTTCATGGTAACGTCGTTTTCAACCTGCCAATAATCTCTTGTACCTTTTTTTCAGACACAAGAGAGCGTGGGTCCGGATTCGATCCGGAGGATGTATCTTGCCAAAGAAAGCGAACTTCCATCTCTCCAGACCTCTTCTTGTGCTGGATTCTGCCTCTGACTCAACCTGAGCGGGCTTTGATGGCAAGATCATCGAGCAATCTTCCATGTCATAGGCCAAGTCCCTAACATTGTCAGCACAGCTTCACTCGAGGTCACCGCTGAGTTGCTTGTCCTCTGCATCAGTCAGCACTGCCTTGATTGTGACCAGCATCCACTCCACTCTTCGAACAGGGTGGTGCTGATTCCTTCCCTTTGTGCATAGCCCAATGCCGAAAGAAGTCAACTTGTCGAACAGGACCTGAAAGGAGGAAGCCAAGAAGGAACCCAAAACATCTCTCCCGATGGCCATGGGTGAATCATCACTGTTGAGAACAACAAAGATGTTATGGTGAAGCACAGCGAAAATGAGCTAATGGAAAGAGAAAACCTATGAGTCCAGGAAGACCAATGACGTTCATCTACCAAAAAGATTAAAGGAAGACCAAGACTTTCAAGGATGCTTAGAAAATCAAAGACAAAAAAGAAACACTTTTTGCCCACAAGTGCTTGTTACGTCATTACTCCCCTTATTTTCTTTGGATCAAGACTTTTGGCTATCGGACCTTTACTGTTGGCCATCCAAAACAGTCTTAACATGACCACTTAGAGTGCATGCATGTTTTCGTCATAGCTGTTGATGGCTTTTTAGCGTTCGAATATTCTCAGTAACCTTATGATGTCAATGTCTTTGTTTTCTGCCTTTATTGGTGAATGTGCAATCAATAAAGTCTTTTACATGGCATTTACAGTGCTAAAAATCGCAGCAAGATGGGCGACAATTGATTTGCTGAGCTGTGCTGAGGTAGTGGTTGAAAATTGGGAATCGTTTTGACAACAGAAACGTGCTCTTTTGAACACAATTTTCAGTTCATTAGTGTGATGCGTAGAGTGTAACATCCAGTAGATTATATGTTTTAGTTGGTCATACTGGACTCGTATGCCATTTCCAGAGGAAGAGAAAGCAACTTGTTTAAGGATTAGTTGGTGTGCCTATCCCCTTTTCTTGTTAGAGATGAATGAAGCTGACCACAATTATTAGGACCGGCAATAAACATATATATGCAACATTGCACCGTCAAAATCAATGTCTTTGAAACATAAAATGTAGAGGACCCCCCAAAAATGGCATCTTCTTTTTGTTATGCATCGCAAAATTTTCAAGACGGTTAACTTTGTCCGTCCAATAAAGAAAACAAAAACATGCTTTGGGCTAAACAAGACCAAAAAAGCTTCCAGCACACGACTAATTCATTATGAGCAACTTGCTTTATTTTACTTTGCAAATTAGTGAACGAGTCACAAATCACGACTAACAATATATGATCTATTGAAAATTATACTCTAACCCACTAACAATGCTGTTGTTTTTTTTTTTTTTTTGGGGGGGGGGGGTGATTAGATATTATTGTCAAAGCACTCATTATTGTTCTCTTTTTAAAATTAACAAAACTATAATCTTCGCCCGACTTTTGCCATTTTTAATCATATTGTGATTTTCATTCATTAATCTCTATTGTACTGTCTATTGCTTATGTCTAGATCTTTATTTAGCTTTTCAAATTTAAGTTGATAAAGGAAATAAGAGAAAAATGAGAAAATAAATAAGAAAAACAGCAAAAACCTGATGAAGAAAAAACGAAGTGCAGGAATGGGGCGATAAATACTCTTCGTGACTTGCGGAGAGTTCCACCTCACATTTTGTTTTGTTTTTCTTTTTCCAATGAAGATGCAATATAAAATTATTACATGTAGATAATTTTTCTAGATTTTCCAATTTATAACATGTTATTTATGAGAGGAAACATCAAATACAACAATTAGTAATACTGCGCTCCAAATGGCCTAGATGTGCATGACATTGCTTATCCAGGAAAACTCCAAATTTTCTAATACAATTGTCCTGGTACGACTATAAATGCAATTCTATCCTAATGAAACGAAAATCATAAAACAACTAGGCAAATTAGGATCCATAAATCACCATGAATTATGCAACCAAACCGAACTTTAATCTGGACAGCCCAAAATTTTGTTATTAAACTTGCTGCATCAGATTGAGGGAAAAAGATAGCACGTAGATAGATATCTCTTACCTAATCCGAGTAGACTTCCTGAGCAGACCGGTGAGCGGATTAAATCAGCCACAGCAATCCAGCAAGTACGAGCACAATGTTCGGATGAGCAGGAAGAGAACACTGTTGATCAGGGGAAGGAGAATTAGTTATTCTGAAACTGTAAGTGATAAATGCCCACCATACGCCTTAGGTAGCGAAGTTCTGGCTGCATCAGTAAAAGAGAGAGCAAGTAGATAGATGTCTCTTACCTATTTTTGAGTAGACTTCCTGGAGCAAACCGATGAACATGATTAGATCAACGATAGCATCTAGCAAGCACGAGCGCTATGTTCGAACAATCAGGAAGAGAACACTGTTGAGCAGGGGAAACGAGAATGACTTATGTGAAAGCTCTAAGTGATAAATGTAGCGAAGTTTTGGCTGCATCAGCTTGAGGCAAAGAGAGAGCAAGTAGATAGATGTCTCTTGCCTTTTCTGAATGGGCTTCCTGGAGCGGACCCGTTGAACTGGATTAGATCACGACAACAATCTAACAAGCACAAGCGCCATGTTTCGGACGAGCAGGAAGAGAACCACTATTGAGCAGGGGAACGAGAATGAGTTATGGTGAAGCTATAAGTGATAATGCCCATCACATGCTTTAGTAGTGAAATTCTAGCTGCATCCGCTTGAGGGAAAAAGAGAGCAAGTACATAGATATCTCTTACCTTTTCCGAGTAGACTTCCTGGAGCAGATCGGCGAACGGGTTTCGATCAACTATAGCAATCCAACAAGCACGAGGGTTAGGTTCGATGGAGCTACGACTAGAGCAGGTTTGCAGGGGATTGGCAGATCAAAGATGGTGTGATTGGCGACGATCAACATGCAAGCAAGAAGTGAACTGAATGAAGTGTAGTCCGTGGGCGTGAGTTTGATGCCGCCGACGGTGGTTGAAGAAAGAGTGAGGCTGCGTGGCTTAAAGGAAACGAGCAGGAGCCAATATGAATTCCGCCGTGTACGCTTTTTTCTTAGAGTGTTTCCTATGTCTCCTTTCCTTTTTTTTTTTTTTTTTGGTAATTTTTAAGAACCTAATCGTACTTGTAGAAATCCTAGTATATGCTTATAAAATGCTGTAATTGCAATGAATTTTTTTATTATAGAAAAACAGATTCCATCTTTTAAAGTACATGTAAATAACCTTTGGCAAAATTCAGGTTTCAATAAGTTTTATCTATCAAATGGTTATTTCTGAGCCATTAATACTTGGCAACTTGAGGTTTCTTAATTTTTAGGAGGTGAAAAATGGTCGGATGATAAAAGCTACCTGAATTTCCTAGCACCTGGTACTGTAGCTAGAATTCTCTCTCGCCCTGGTTCGAGCACGTAATCTGCTCCGGTTGGGCTCCGGCTCGTCCGGCCGATCTAGCCGTTGGAAGTGGCTGATTTTTGGTGACCCTGGTCGCCTCCTCCTCCCCTCGAGATCCTCCAGTCAGAATTTCTTCTTATCCCCTCCTCCTCCCTGCATTGTAGATCTGGGGTTCTCGATTTGTGGTTGCTGCGAGCTCGAGTTTTGCGGGAGAAGATCTGCTGTTCCTAGGGTTTCTGTGTTTGAGCTGCTCTCTTGCTGGTTGTTTGAGCTCCCTTGATTCCTCAATCTCTGGTATGTCTGATTTTCTGATGACTGGAAACTTGAACAACGGACGGGAGTCCCTCCCACCGAAGCCTATTAAGGCAACTATGGCACCGAAGGCTGGTAAGGTGCCCCCCAAAACTCCCCTAAGCGTAACCTTTCGAGCAATGGGGGATGCTCCTGATGTGGGGGCTGATGGCGCACCTGCTGGTGCTGTAACTGCTGTGAGAACCTCCAGTACCCCTTTTGGGGATGCTCGGCAGAACAACAAAGGGAAAGCCGTGGCTGGACCTGAAGCTGGAACTTCCGCTGGAGGCAACCAAAATCAGAAGAACATTCGGCACTCTAGACGGAGCCGTAGCCGAGGTAGGCGAAGTAGAAGCAGGGGAAGGATCTCTGGTGCTCCTGTCTCGATAAGTTCTGAACAGCAGCAGGAAAAAACCTGGGCTAATGTTGCTCGTGTGACAGAAAAGGGATACTCCCTCTCTTATATTCCCCCAACTTATGTTGAAGGAAGACCCACGGTCATAGCTACCGATGAGATAATCAAAGAGGCTAACCCGAAACTGCATGAGTGTCTTGTAGGATACTTCATCGGACGGAAACTCCCATTTAAGCTCACTGAGGCTGCTGTTAAATCTGCTTGGGGAGCTAATGTTGTGGATATTATGGCTGACAACCATGGCTTCTACTTCTTTCATATCCCGGATGAATCTTGCCGTAGGAGAATTCTGGAAGGAAGCCCTATTACTATCTTCCGCAACCCTATGTTCTTGCAACAATGGCACCCGCTGCTCAAGCTTCAGAAAGGTCAGCACGAGACAATTCCCATATGGGTTAGCTGAGAGACATCCCCTACACATTGTGGTCAGCTTCGGGCATCAGCTTGATGGCAAGTGCCATAGGAAAACCCCTATACGTGGACTCCAACACAGCAGCAATGCGTACTTTCTCTTTGCGCGAGTGTGTATTGAGATTAAAGCCACTCAGACTCTACACAAGGCAGCTGATGTAGTGCTGAATGGGGAGAATCACACCTTCAGTATCGAGTACGAATGGAAACCTGTTTCCTGCTTGCTTTGCGGCACCTTTGGTCACCAGTGCAACCCACTAATGAACCAGTACCGCAGGCTGCAACCCCAGCTGTTCATGATGATAATGTCCAGTCGGATGGCCCCAATAAAACACCAAGCTCGTCTGCTGCTACCAAAGACCCACGGGAAGATGGGGGTGGGAAACAGTGAGAAGAAGATGATCCCCTACTTCGAATAGCCCTGTGCCAGGTCTGAATCTTCCTGAGGCACCTCCTGTGGCCCAGGCTCTTATGCAGAAAGTTATTGTGGGTATTCACTCATTATCTGAGACTGACGATGAAGCCCGTGCTAGTACTGACCATTCCAACTCTGGTGGTGATGATGAAGAGGCCAGCAACATTGGCAGCGAACCAGATGAACCCCTCTTCCCTCTGTTGTCCCGAATACCCCTGGAATGGAAGATAGCAGTGACTCGATGGAAGTCAATCCTATCCCGGCTGTCCCGAATACCAGACTTAGGTCTGCTATGCATGGTGGAGATAACCCTGATCAGGAATCCCCCCCTTGTCCACCTGCGACGGCCTGTAGCCTTGATGCAACCAAGACCAACCCGAAATCTAGAAAACGGGGTGGTGGCAAAAAGTAGTAATATCCCTTCCTCTCTATGGTTTTTGGAGTCTGGAATATAAGGGGTCTTGGTGACCCCATTAAGCAGGCTGAGATTCGTTCTCTTGTAAAGCATAATAACCTTTCTTGCATCGGCATTTTGGAGACGAAGGTAAAACCGTCTCTTTTGGCAAAATCTCCACTGAACTCATATCGGGCTGGCGGTGGATTTCTAATGACCTCTACTCCCCTCGTGGTAGAATCTGGATTGGCTGGAATCCAAACTCGGTAGATCTCGAAGTGTGCTCCATGTCACTGCAGGTTATCCATTGTCGCATTCAGTTCCTTACTTTGGCTAAGTCGTGCTACTTCTCGGCTATTTATGGCGACCACACTTTTGTCTCCCGGAGGACCCTGTGGGCTGACCTTATTTGCTCCAGTGCTTCTTTTGCGGCTGAACCTTGGCTAGTGGCGGGGGATTTTAATGCCATCCGGTTTGATTCGGATAGAATGGGCAGCTCCAACAATTGGATCCCGGCGTTCGATGAGTTTAATGACTGCTTGGACCAAGCTGGTCTTGATGACCTGAGATATGTCAGCCATCGCTTCACATGGTCCACTTCTTCGGGGCCTTCTCGGAAACAAAGGAAGATAGATAGAGTTTTGATCAATGACAAGTGGAGCTCGAGGTTCTCCTTCTCTGAAGCTTCCTTCCTCGCTAAAGGAGTCTCGGATCATACCCCAATGGTCATCAAAATTGCTAATCAGGTGAACACCTGGAAGCCTTTTAAATTCTTTAACTTCTGGATGTCCCACCCGGCTTTTATGTCCACTCTAGGCCAGGTTTGGGAGACTCGGTTTATTGGAACCCTATGTTTGTGCTCTATCAAAAGCTTACGCTTCTGAAATGCCGACTCAAACAGCTTAACAAGGACTCTTTCTCTGATATCTCCTCTCGCACTATGGAAGCCAGAAGAGCCCTCACACTGATCCAAGATGAGCTTGCTAGCGATCCTGGCAATCAAGAGAAGGCAGCCCTTGAAAAAGAGAAGCTCTTCTCCTTCTCTAAGCTTCGACTCCAGGAAGAATCATTCTACAAACAGAAATCAAGAATCAGATGGTTGAAGGAAGGCGATTTTAACACAGCCTACTTCCACCACTTTGTCAATAAAAGGCGCATCCAAAACCGTATTCTCTCGGTAACTGATCTTGATGGTTCTATTATTCATGACCCCCATGCAGTCCAATGGCACATTGTCGATCACTTTCAGAATCTGCTTGCTGCTGCTCCTGATACCGTCCGCCCCTCGGTGGAGGACATTCGGCTTCTTCTCCCTCATACCTTGGACGAAGCCCATGTACAGCATCTTGCTCGCGAAGTCACGGATGAGGAGATCCGAAAGGCAATATTTTCCCTTGCAAAAGGTAAAGCCCCGGGTCCTGATGGTTTTAATGTTGAATTCTTTACTTCATCTTGGGACATCGTAGGGCCACTTGTTACCCTAGCCATCAGAGATTTCTTTCGTTATGGCTGCCTGCTTAAAGAGACTAATACGACGATACTTACTCTTGTCCCGAAGACTCCTAATGCATCAACTATGAATGACTTCCGTCCCATTGCTTGCTGCAACACGGTGTATAAATGCATAACTAAAATCCTAGCTAATAGGATTGCTTCTGTCTTGCCTCTTATTATTAGTCACCCCCAAAGTGTCTTTGTCAAGGGGAGAAGAATTGCGGATAACATTCTTATTTTCCAGGAGTTATTTGCGGGGTTCCACCATGATCCTTATCCCCGAAATGTGCAGTCAAAGTGGATTTCCAGAAGGCTTATGACACCATTGATTGGGCATTCCTAAAGCTTGTCCTTCAATCATTTGGCTTTTCGGCCAAATTATATCTCTGATTATGGAATGTGTTTCCTCTCTGAAATTTTCGGTAGCTATTAACGGAGAACTTCACGGATACTTTGCAAGTGGAAGAGGCATTCGTCAAGCGACCCTATGTCTCCATACTTATTCACTCTTGCTATGGAAGTGTTTACTGGTATCTTGAATGCTCAGACACGGCAACCAGGCTTCGATTTTTATTGGCGCTGCAAACCCACCAGGTTATCGCACTTATTCTTTGCTGATGATGTGCTAATCTTTGCTGCAAACGAACGTTCGGCCAATCTTCTCAAGGTGGGGCTGGACTTATTTTCCGGGTGGTCGGGGCTTAACCGAACCCAAGCAAGAGCGAAATTTTCTTGGCGGGGGGGTCTTCTTCTTCTCGGCAAGACATCCTGAATTGCTTCGGATTCAAGAAGGTAAACTCCCTTTTCGTTACCTGGAGTACCTGTGATTGCCTCTCGGTTAAGCAAGTCTGATTGCACTTCATTAGTAAATGCTATAACGGCTAGAGCTCGCTCCTGGTCCCAACGCTTCCTGTCCTTTGCTGGTCGCCTCCAGCTCATAAAATGTCACGCCCCGAACCCGGCGAGCCACGCGACATCCCTATTACCTGTACGATCGATTGGATAACAGGAACGACGGCCCAGGATACTCGTCGTTGTCCAAACGATCTCAGAGTTCCTTAGGCAACGGAAACGAGCTCCTTCAACTTCATGCACAGAAAGGGATAGATAGAGAGACCAACCAATCTAATTTACATCAAACCACTTCTTATATTACATCATATTTATATACATCGGTTTGGCGACATTTAATATGCACAAATCAAAATTCCTGTCGTCCTTTGACATCTTATAGCTCGACCTTTAACAAAAAGGGCTTAGGTCGGCAATTTCTATCTTCGACTACAAGCAAACCATACAAATTTCTACAAAAAGGGCTTCAACTCCAACTGTGCTCATCGACATCCGCCCCACCATCCGATCCAAGAAAAAGCTGAGTTTCCGACTCAATATCCAACTCGATCCCCTGCCTTACTAGGATCGCATTCACTGCGGCGGTTTGGGGTCTGAAAAATGGGGAAATCACCCATGAGAACGAATCTCAGTAAGCTAACCCCTAATCCCCTTCTCAGGACACCAAACAACCTCAGACTAAACTCTCAAGCCTCATCCAGGAACTCAAAATCATAGGGCCAGAAAAATACCAAGCACAGTTCAATATAAAGCTCGCCATAAAATGACCAAACATCAATACAGTTCGAATCTCTGGTCCAATCCGGGACCACACAGAATCAGGATATCGAAATCATCGCCAATCAATGGCTCAATATAAAATCATTAGGCATTTAAACCAAACACGTCCAAGCAGGACAATCACAGCAATCGCATATGCATGCACGCTCAATCTTGAGCCTCGGCTTAACAGCCAATTTGACCCACGTCGTATAGGCGCCAGGTCCGACCCGCGTCATTTAGGCGCATCAGGTCCGTGCTCCAACCCGCGTAGAAGAACCGCCTCAGGTTGGCACGCTTATCACTCCAGCTACCCCGCGTCAAACGCATCAGGGCGCACGAGGCTACGTTTTCCGCCTCTGAGGCTACATTTTACGCCTCTGTGGCTACATTTTACGCCAAGTCACAATATGGCTACGTATTACGCCAAGTGACAATGATATGCAATTTCACACGCGAAATCCATCGCACGAGCCTCTCAGGCTAATAAAATAATGCCAATTCAATTGGGCAGAAAACACGGCCAAGTACGTTAGGCCACAATTCAAAACACGTGCCCAAGAATATCAATCCACATGGCCGACACCATGGCCAAACCAATCAATTTATCTCACGTGCCCAATTATATTAAAAATGCCCAATTATATTCATTTTTATTGCCAAAAATTCCACGTCGGACCCAAAATCACAAAATCATCGCACGTGGACACACGTGGATAATCCACAAATATTATTTGGACTCAGCCACAGCTCTCGGGCACCGGGAATAGTCACGTGGAATATTTTCCGAGCCCGTTTGTGACAAAAATGCCTCATTTTCTCACTTTTAAATACTCAAGCCATACGGGACCCACATGAATTGTCATTCTCAATTCAAAATCAAATTGGGCAGCACGTGAACAGTACACAGAATGTCGTGAACAGTGATTCCAGAGTACTATTTGGCCCGTTTTTGTTGAAAATGTCCCAAAAATTCATTTTTCGAGGCCCGAACCTCACGGGACCCACTCCAATCAACACCACCAGCCTATATTCAACCAATACAACAACAATTCACATCCAAACTGCATATCACAGCATTCCACAGAATTGATTTCCACCAATAACGCCGTTTCCGGAAATTTTTCTAAACCGATTTACCCCGAATCGGACTCTAGAGCTAATCCATGGCAAGTTCAATATCCTAATCAAGGAATAGAGGTTTAACTTACCAAACGAAGCTTGACAAGCTGTGGAAACCAGCTGAAATGGCGAAGGACAACCGGCGACAACCGAGACCGGCGGCGGCGCACGACGACAAGGGAAGAGAACGGCTAAACCAAGAGAAACCGGGGCTGTGAGGGGGCTGTTTAGGCACCAAAACGAACTAGAAATCACATATTTGACATGGAAATGAGATCTAAGGGCAGCCGAGGTCGACATATATCATTTTGAGCTAAAACAGAAATTCGGCACCCAGAAAACAGTTTCGTCGACTGATACGAGAAAATACATTTGAAGGGTCAAACGACCTCGGATTGAGGCGATTCAAGTTGGGTTAGAACCGTAAGACATTGAACTACAACATATCCAAAAATTGCGAGAATCCAACTTACAGATTTTTGTCAGTGGCCGGTTGAAGTCTGCAGCCAGAATTTGGAGCCAAATGAGAGGGGGGGAAAAAGAGAGAGAAAGTGGTTTCTATGGTGGAATAGTGAGGGGGTGGGGGTTTCTGCCGTAAAAGGGGAGAAGAAGAGAGAGAAAGAACCCATTATTTGAGAAAAGAAAAAAAATAATAATAATAATAAAATAATAAAATATCTCGGTTACTATTCATCGATTTGACCAAAAGTTGGTCAAAGCTTATCCAATCTGGTCAAAACTTGGAGAGCAAGTTTGACTAGTCAATCCTCAAAATTCGTGCCAAAACGGGACTGATTGGGACTGAATCGGTGTTATTTTGGCTCAATCGCGAAGGGAAAATGACTCGAGATGATCTCGGAAAATTTTTCTGACTTCGCTAAAATTCATCTCACACCCTAGCCACTGAATCCAGGGCAAATCGGGGACTCGACAGAAATTTCTAATTTTTGCCTTCCTTCTCGGCACTCCGAGTCCAAACTATCAATTTCCGAACCTTTCTCGTCAATATCCAAATTTAGCAACTGCAACGCTCTTGAAAATCGATTGTCCTATTCGGAACTCAATTCGTGGCCAAATTCATAAGATAGCAGCTATAATGAAATTCTCAAACTAACGGGTGGCTGTTAGGAGTTACGCGTATCGACCAATTGGTCCACGTACTTATTTTCCTAGATAGCCCTTCCCTTTTGGTCAGTTATCTCGAAGTGATCAGTTTCGAGTGGAATTCATTAATAGTGCATCCATGACATATCCATTCTATATTCAAGTCCCAAACAGGGGTCGAAATTCAGAATGTTACAATTCTTCCCCTCTTAAGAAATTTCGTCCTCGAAATTACAACATACTAATACATCAAACTACTCAAATAAACTGGGATATTTGCGCCTCATCTCGTCTTCGCTTTCCCACGTGGCGCCTTCGGTTCCATGATGTTCCCAGACTACTTTAACCAGCTGGATCGTTTTATTTCTCAAGACTTGCTCTCTGCGATCCTCAATCCTCACTGGTCTTTCCACGTACGAAACTCGATCGTCAACTTCAATGACTTCATGATCGAGTATATGGCTCTTATCTGGCTCATACTTTCTTAACATTGATACGTGGAATACATTATGCACTTGCGATAAGTTGGGCGGCAGCGCCAGACGATAGGCCAAATTCCCAATGCGCTCCAAAATCTCGAATGGGCCTACAAACCTCGGGCTCAGTTTTCCTTTCTTTCCAAATCGAGATAGTCCTCGCATTGGTGATACCTTTAGAAACACATGGTCCCCAACTTGGAACTCCAGTGGCCTTCGTCTTTTGTCTGCATAACTCTTTTGACGACTTTGAGCCGTTTTCAATCTGTCTCTGATAACTTTGACAGCCTCAACTGACTGTTGAACCAATTCCGGGCCCGTTATCCTTCTTTCGCCAACCTCATCCCAACATAACGGAGTTCTGCACGCCCTGCCATACAAAGCTTCGAATGGTGCCATTTTTAAGCTCTGTTGATAGCTGTTATTATACGCAAATTCCACCAAATGCAACTGGTCTTCCCATCCGCCTTTAAAATCTATGACGCACGCTCGCAACATATCCTCGAGCGTCTGAATAGTCCTTTCAGTCTGACCATCAGTTTGCGGATGATAGGCTGTACTAAACCTTAATTCTGATCCCAACGCCATTTGCAGACTTTTCCAGAATGTCGCTGTAAATCTCGGATCACGATCTGATGTCACTGACACTGGCACACCATGAAGACGAACAATCTGACGTACATATAACTCGGCCAACTTTTCCAAAGCAAAATCCTTTCGTACAGCTATGAAGTGAGCTGACTTGGTCAATCTATCGATCACCACCCATATTGAGTCATTACCTCTCTGACTCCTTGGTAAACCCGTCACGAAGTCCATCGTGACATGCTCCCATTTCCACTCAGGGATCTCTAAGGGTTGGAGCAATCCACCAGGCTTACAATGCTGTGCTTTTACTTGCTGACACGTCAAACACTTAGCCACATACTTGGCTATGTCCCCTTTCATCCCATTCCACCAATAGTGTTGACGTAAATTTTGATACATCTTCGTACTGCCTGGGTGGATGCTGTAATTGCTGCGATGAGCTTCAGATAAAACTTCTTCTTTTAATTCAGCATCATTTGGTACGCAGAGCCGTCCACGAAACTTCAAAATCCCATCTTCCATGACTTGGAACTCAGGCTTTCTCTTGGCTACATCCATCGCCAATACCTTTTGAAGTTCAGGGTCCGTAGGTTGCAGTTCCTTAATTTTCACCTGAATCTCCGGTTCAATTCTTAATGTGGCCATTAGACTCGAGAGAGTTCCTATCTCTATCTTGAATTCCGAGTCTCTTACTTCTTTTAGTAGGGTCCATTCCTTGACCATCATCTGCGCGATGCTTGATTTTCTACTAAGAGCATCCGCAACTCGGTTTGCCTTTCCTGGGTGATACAAAATTTCGCAATCATAATCCTTCAATAGCTCCATCCACCGACGTTGTCTCATATTCAATTCTTTTTGTGAAAACAAATATTTCAAACTCTGATGATCCGTGTAAATCTGAAACTTTTCCCCCACCAGATAATGCCTCCATATCTTCAACGCAAACACAACTGCTGCGAGTTCCAAATCGTGTGTCGGATAATTCATCTCGTGAGGCCTTAATTGTCGCGATGCATATGCTACTACTCGTCCATGCTGCATCAAGACACATCCAAGTCCCTTTAACGAAGCGTCACTATAAATTTCAAATCCTCCAGATCCTGACGGAATTGTCAACACCGGTGCGGTCGTCAGCTTATACTTAAGCTCCTGAAAACTCTCCTCGCATTTATCCGTCCACTTGAACTTCGTTTCCTTCTTTAACAAGTGCGTTAGAGGAGTTGCTATCGCGGAAAACCTTTCCACGAAGCGTCTGTAATAACCTGCTAACCCCAGAAAGCTTCTTACTTCTGTGACTGATGTCGGCCTTGGCCACTTCTCAACTGCCTCGATCTTCGATGGGTCCACTGAGATTCCTTCGCCAGAAATAACATGTCCAAGGAACGCCACTCGATTAAGCCAAAACTCACATTTACTAAACTTGGCATAAAGCGAGTGCTTTCTTAGGGTCCGTAAAACAATATCCAAATGCAACTCATGGTCCTCAGAGCTTTTGGAGTATATCAAAATATCGTCGATGAACACAATGACGAACTGGTCCAAAAACTCCTTGAATACCCGATTCATCATATCCATGAAAGCGGCTGGAGCGTTCGTCAATCCAAAGGGCATGACCGTAAATTCATAATGCCCGTATCTTGTCCTGAATGCCGTCTTTGGCACATCCTCCTTCTTGATCCTTAACTGGTGATAACCTGTCCTCAAATCAACCTTTGAAAATACTGACGCTCCCTGCAACTGATCAAACAGATCATCGATCCTTGGCAGTGGATACTTATTCTTAACAGTCACTTGGTTCAACTGCCGATAGTCAATGCATAAACGCAATGTCCCATCCTTCTTCCTCACAAACAACACTGGTGCACCCCATGGCGAAGCACTTGGACGAATAAATCCTTTGTCCAATAATTCTTGCAGTTGCACCTTTAACTCCTTCAACTCTGATAACGCCATCCTATAAGGTGCTTTCGAAATCGGCTCCGTTCCAGGGGCTAATTCGATCACGAACTCTACTTCCCTTTCTGGTGGCAATCCTGGCAATTCCTGAGGAAAAACATCTGGAAAATCCCGTACCACTGGTACTTCCTCAAGCTTCATCTCCTTAACTGAGGAATCTACCACAGAAGCTAAAAATCCTAGACATCCTTTGTCCATCAACCTTGTCGCTTCCAGCGACGAAATCCAAGGAATCGAGGTTCCTCCTCGGTTTCCCACAATTTCATATCTAGGGTGACCCACTGGATTAAATTGAATCACCCTACCACCACAGTCAATTACTGCTCCATGTTTAACCAGCCAATCCATACCAATTATCACATCAAAATCATACATGGGCAGTACTACCAAATCAATCAACTCTTCTCTACCATCACACACAATCTTACATGCAGGACATCCAAAAGAAGCAATCACTTTATCTTTTAACGGAGTCGTTACATGCAATAACACTTCTAAGGGTTTCACTTCAACACCCGCCAACATCACAAACTGCTCAGATATAAACGAATGCGATGCTCCAGGATCAAATAAAGCATATGCAGCATGATCACAGAGAGAAACGGTACCTGTGATCACGCCGGGCGCATTCTCTGCGTCCTTTCGCGCCACAGCATACACTCGTCCTTGGGCGGGAGGTCTATTTTGGTTTCCTTGAAGTGCAGCTCCAATCCGAGGTATTCCTTGGGGTTTTGGCGGCTGAAATTGGGATCTAGGGGCGGGTTGCGGACAATTCTTAGCTTGATGCCCCATCTGTCCACATCTAAAACAAGCTCCAGTCATACTTGGGCAAGGACCTCTAGCATGCCTTCTTCCACACTCTCGACATGCCATGCTCGGAGAATAATTTGGCTTCCTCAAATTCCCTCGAGCAGGAGGGACAAACCTCCGATTATCTATCATCATCGGCCTTTTCCCAAAGCTCCGATTGTCCCTGCCAGGTACAAATCGTGATCCAGATGCGATTGCTCTTTCCATCATGTCCCTTTCTATCTCTTGTGCCCTCTCATAAATCGTACCATAATCCCTTAAACCAGTTGGGATTAGTTGGCTACGGAGTTCCGGCTTCAAACCGTCACGGAACCTTCTAGCCTTATCCCAGGGATTCTCTATCATTCTTTGAGCGAATCTTGACAATCTTGCGAACTCCGCTTCATACTGATCTACACTCATCTGACCTTGGCGAAGCCGCATGAATTCTTCCATCTTCCGCTCCTGTGCGGCCTCTGAGAAATACTTTCCATTGAACGCCTCACAGAAAGTAGTCCAATTCTGCGCTGTTCCAGCTGGGAATACCCTTCCTTGGGTAGCCTTCCACCAATCACTAGCGATACCTTGCAGCTGGTAAACCGCCAACGTAACCTTCTCTTCCTCAGTGCATCCCAATAAAGAAAAGACCTTCTCCAACTCCTCAACCCATTGGGATGCTATCTCAGGTCCTCCACTTCCATTAAACTTTGGTGGCTTTAACTTCAAGAACTGCTCGACCACTTGATGCATCTGTCGAGCTCCATTTCCGCCTCCGATATTCACATTCATTGCCGCTACTGCAGCTTCAGCGGCTTGGGCGAGTTCAACAGCCCTTCCTTCTGCTTGCCTGCCCATCAGGTTCCCAATCTCCTCTAGGGCCCTCATGACTCCTTCCATTCTCGGGTTCCTTGCAGCCCTTGGGCCTTCAGCAGCTCGAGTAACTTCTGGGTTCTCAGCTGCTTGACCAGTACCCGAACTTCCCGCGGCTCCAACCTGCGAGCCTGACGGTCCAACGCCCTTTCCTCTTCTACCCCTACCGCTCATGCCTCTAAAGCTTTCTCACAATACCTGCTACAATTCCATCAAGGAACTAAACTCAGTCCAACGCACAAGCTTACTAATCCAGGTAGCAGGTCAAACAGCTATATAACAATAGCAATACAGGCTAACTAGCACAGTTACTTCACTCATCAATCACCTGTGCCAAGCAATATCATGCAAAAGTATCTCTTAACCAAACCAAAACTCATACTCTCTATCTATCTATCCCAATATCCATCACCCTTATCACTCCAAGCCTCGAATACCCATTGGATCGAGCTGACCTTGCTCTGATACCAATTCGGACGGGGATGTCACGCCCCGAACCCGGCGAGCCACGCGACATCCCTATTACCTGTACGATCGATTGGATAACAGGAACGACGGCCCAGGATACTCGTCGTTGTCCAAACGATCTCAGAGTTCCTTAGGCAACGGAAACGAGCTCCTTCAACTTCATGCACAGAAAGGGATAGATAGAGAGACCAACCAATCTAATTTACATCAAACCACTTCTTATATTACATCATATTTATATACATCGGTTTGGCGACATTTAATATGCACAAATCAAAATTCCTGTCGTCCTTTGACATCTTATAGCTCGACCTTTAACAAAAAGGGCTTAGGTCGGCAATTTCTATCTTCGACTACAAGCAAACCATACAAATTTCTACAAAAAGGGCTTCAACTCCAACTGTGCTCATCGACATCCGCCCCACCATCCGATCCAAGAAAAAGCTGAGTTTCCGACTCAATATCCAACTCGATCCCCTGCCTTACTAGGATCGCATTCACTGCGGCGGTTTGGGGTCTGAAAAATGGGGAAATCACCCATGAGAACGAATCTCAGTAAGCTAACCCCTAATCCCCTTCTCAGGACACCAAACAACCTCAGACTAAACTCTCAAGCCTCATCCAGGAACTCAAAATCATAGGGCCAGAAAAATACCAAGCACAGTTCAATATAAAGCTCGCCATAAAATGACCAAACATCAATACAGTTCGAATCTCTGGTCCAATCCGGGACCACACAGAATCAGGATATCGAAATCATCGCCAATCAATGGCTCAATATAAAATCATTAGGCATTTAAACCAAACACGTCCAAGCAGGACAATCACAGCAATCGCATATGCATGCACGCTCAATCTTGAGCCTCGGCTTAACAGCCAATTTGACCCACGTCGTATAGGCGCCAGGTCCGACCCGCGTCATTTAGGCGCATCAGGTCCGTGCTCCAACCCGCGTAGAAGAACCGCCTCAGGTTGGCACGCTTATCACTCCAGCTACCCCGCGTCAAACGCATCAGGGCGCACGAGGCTACGTTTTCCGCCTCTGAGGCTACATTTTACGCCTCTGTGGCTACATTTTACGCCAAGTCACAATATGGCTACGTATTACGCCAAGTGACAATGATATGCAATTTCACACGCGAAATCCATCGCACGAGCCTCTCAGGCTAATAAAATAATGCCAATTCAATTGGGCAGAAAACACGGCCAAGTACGTTAGGCCACAATTCAAAACACGTGCCCAAGAATATCAATCCACATGGCCGACACCATGGCCAAACCAATCAATTTATCTCACGTGCCCAATTATATTAAAAATGCCCAATTATATTCATTTTTATTGCCAAAAATTCCACGTCGGACCCAAAATCACAAAATCATCGCACGTGGACACACGTGGATAATCCACAAATATTATTTGGACTCAGCCACAGCTCTCGGGCACCGGGAATAGTCACGTGGAATATTTTCCGAGCCCGTTTGTGACAAAAATGCCTCATTTTCTCACTTTTAAATACTCAAGCCATACGGGACCCACATGAATTGTCATTCTCAATTCAAAATCAAATTGGGCAGCACGTGAACAGTACACAGAATGTCGTGAACAGTGATTCCAGAGTACTATTTGGCCCGTTTTTGTTGAAAATGTCCCAAAAATTCATTTTTCGAGGCCCGAACCTCACGGGACCCACTCCAATCAACACCACCAGCCTATATTCAACCAATACAACAACAATTCACATCCAAACTGCATATCACAGCATTCCACAGAATTGATTTCCACCAATAACGCCGTTTCCGGAAATTTTTCTAAACCGATTTACCCCGAATCGGACTCTAGAGCTAATCCATGGCAAGTTCAATATCCTAATCAAGGAATAGAGGTTTAACTTACCAAACGAAGCTTGACAAGCTGTGGAAACCAGCTGAAACGGCGAAGGACAACCGGCGACAACCGAGACCGGCGGCGGCGCACGACGACAAGGGAAGAGAACGGCTAAACCAAGAGAAACCGGGGCTGTGAGGGGGCTGTTTAGGCACCAAAACGAACTAGAAATCACATATTTGACATGGAAATGAGATCTAAGGGCAGCCGAGGTCGACATATATCATTTTGAGCTAAAACAGAAATTCGGCACCCAGAAAACAGTTTCGTCGACTGATACGAGAAAATACATTTGAAGGGTCAAACGACCTCGGATTGAGGCGATTCAAGTTGGGTTAGAACCGTAAGACATTGAACTACAACATATCCAAAAATTGCGAGAATCCAACTTACAGATTTTTGTCAGTGGCCGGTTGAAGTCTGCAGCCAGAATTTGGAGCCAAATGAGAGGGGGGGAAAAAGAGAGAGAAAGTGGTTTCTATGGTGGAATAGTGAGGGGGTGGGGGTTCTGCCGTAAAAGGGGAGAAGAAGAGAGAGAAAGAACCCATTATTTATAAAAAAAATAATAATAATAATAATAAAATAATCAAAATATCTACTTACTATTCATCGATTTGACCAAAAGTTGGTCAAAGCTTATCCAATCTGGTCAAAACTTGGAGAGCAAGTTTGACTAGTCAATCCTCAAAATTCGTGCCAAAACGGGACTGATTGGGACTGAATCGGTGTTATTTTGGCTCAATCGCGAAGGGAAAATGACTCGAGATGATCTCGGAAAATTTTTCTGACTTCGCTAAAATTCATCTCACACCCTAGCCACTGAATCTAGGGCAAATCGGGGACTCGACAGAAATTTCTAATTTTTGCCTTTCTTCTCGGCACTCCGAGTCCAAACTATCAATTTCCGAACCTTCCTCGTCAATATCCAAATTTAGCAACTGCAACGCTCTTGAAAATCGATTGTCCTATTCGGAACTCAATTCGTGGCCAAATTCATAAGATAGCAGCTATAATGAAATTCTCAAACTAACGGGTGGCTGTTAGGAGTTACGCGTATCGACCAATTGGTCCACGTACTTATTTTCCTAGATAGCCCTTCCCTTTTGGTCAGTTATCTCGAAGTGATCAGTTTCGAGTGGAATTCATTAATAGTGCATCCATGACATATCCATTCTATATTCAAGTCCCAAACAGGGGTCGAAATTCAGAATGTTACACTTAACTGTTCATTATGCAATTGTCTTTCTTACATACATGACATTTCTCTAAATTTGGTTGTCCATTTTTCCAGTATGATTTTTCAATTCACAGCCATATCCAAATTTCATTTCCAGATTATTCAGAATATCAATTTAAATTAACTTTTTCATAAAATTTAAAATGTGTGAGATAGGCTTTTAATTGTAATTGAGGCATAAACCTAATCGAGAACAGACGAGGGCTTCGGTGTTGCATTACTAGATTTAAAAAAAGTTGTATTTTGTCTTAATGATTATTCAAAGGTGGGAAAATAAATTATCATTGCCTTTCTGAATCAACATAACAATATGACCATATTTGGGAAAGGACTCGTTTCAATTTCCAGTTGGAAGATCAAAATTAATATTTTCATGAAGAAGAATGAAGAATTCTTTATAATGGAAACATTTTAAATGTTGAAGTTGTGCAATTGAAACATCCTAGAGAATTTAGATACAAGTCACAGAATCTTCTTTAAAGATCACGTGAATATCTCTGGAGGAGAAATTTCCCACGATTAAAATTTCAAAGTATGCCTTGTTTTCAGCATATTTTTTTTTCCAAGGACAAGGTTTAAGCCATTCTTTTCCAAAATGTCTTTTAAATGATGCAAGAAGTTTGCTGAAGGCGTTGACCTTACTGTCAATTGATTGAAATCGGTCACTTCAGAGAGAATTTGCTTGCTAGAAAATGAGGTTTCTGGAGTACCACACCACTCCTCATGACCTAAATGCAAACTTCCTAAATTAAGGCATCCTTTAAAGGCAAACTTTTTGCAAGATGGTACCTTCATTGCAAAGTGCTTTTCAATTAGTCTTTAAATTATTCATGCATGATATTTGACATGATTTTCAAAAAGAATCTGTTTAGGGTTCAACTGATGAGTCAGGTGAAAAATGCAAAAATGTAAAATATTGGGTGGCTTCCACAGAAATTTCATCTTTGTTGCCCCGTTCAAGTGTCTGTGTGATTTATGATATTTCCAACATTTTTCTTGTTCTGTTGCAGTGATGAAATTCTGGATCAAATGCACCCCAAGTATAGTTGATTCAGTAGAGCTGTGTTTCTCCCATATAATGGTAGCTGTGAAAGGGTGTGAATTTGCTTAGTAACAAAAGGTAGAGTAGTAGATGCCCTTTCTTTTCTTTTGGCCATAGATGCCTTGTTCATCAAATGTAGCTTTTTCCTCTAGGCTGGCTATTCTTAGCCAGATTGCCATTTGAGAAATGAGACGTCATGTCCTTGGTTAAGGAAAAAGATGAAGTGCAGTATCTTAATAGCTAATCCGTTGGTTAGACTCGTTGAGAGAAGTATCTTCTTGATCCTTATTGTGAATTACTAACATATATGGTTCTTGGTCTAGCAATTCTTCAATTTGAGCTCTTCAGTTGCATATATTGCAATAGACTGATCAGACCTTAACCTTTTCATGCTTCTAAGATAATTTGTATGCTTTGGCAACTCATTAGATACAGAAAAGGTGGCCTTGACATAATTTGTCTATGCAATTATAAAATGAATTTGATTTCCTTGTCTGTTTTATAGAACCCTGCAACTTGAATGTCATTTGGTAACTTGAATATCATTTTCTCTTCACCATTTTCCCCTCCTTTTCCATTCATTTGCTGTTTATGACATTGTGTAGAATTTGATTTGCTTGACTGTTTTATAGAACCCTGTAACTTGAATGTCATTTGGTAACTTGAATATCATTTCTCTTCACCATTTCCCCCTCCTTTTCCATTCATTTGCTGTTTATGACATTGTGTAGTCTATGATTTCCTTGTCTGTTTTATAGAACCTGTAACTTGAATGTCTATGATTTGTTTAAATATTATAGATAAATACTGAATGCTAATATTTGGATTTCATCTCCAAAGCCTTACAGGTCACGGGTTACTCAGGCTTCTCATTAGATCTGCATGCATTGGTTCTTCCTGTTGAATCCTGTCATGGCTTTGCACAACTAGGTAAGACCTTTGGATTATGATTCTCGCTGTTCTGAACATCATGGACATCATGTATGGTATTATGATGCAACTCTTTTGCATATTGCGTGCTGCCTGTTAAAAAGGGAATGGCACGGATTATGGCGCTGTGGCAATGTTTCTTGCTGTGGCAAAATTACATTTGAACTATAATTTTCTTTGACCCTTGTGTTCTACATGTAAAGCACAAAACTGGTTATTCTCCTGTTTGTGTGATGTCAGAAATAGTTAATTATTTTTTCACAAGATGTTAAAGCATTTCATAATCATAGTATGTTCAAACAGCCTTTTTAGCACAGGTACTTGTGTGAGTGAATATTACTGACGATGATTAGAACTCTATTTTGTGATAAGAGGATGTAGTTAAACATCTAGCATTCCATAAAATAACTCTAAATGATTCTGGGCACTATGACTGACAGTGCATGTGCCATTTGCTGCTTTTCCAATGATAGAATTTTCTCAAGGGCCCTGAGAGAAGACCCTCAATTCTTGTCCAGATCAGCTTTTGCTCGGATGGTCATGTATTCAATGAGGATTGCAGCTATAATCACAAGTTCATTTCGCGCTTTAACTTAATTATTAGATAATTTACGGCATAACCCTATGTCAGCATCACTTTTCTGATGCTAATTTTGTCATGGGACATATTTTGTAATCTGCTTGATTTTTTCTTTTTTTTTTTCAATTTTTCGAAATTTTGAGTTAATTCTAGGCGTGCTATTGATGTGTCTGAGCACCAGAGTTTGGACTACATGTGTGATCCCTAATGAGCATCAGAGTTGAGCCTTGTCACACTTGGCCTCGCTTTATGGTACGATAGAAGAGTGATTTTTTCACAATCTAATCACATGGCAAAGGAAACTACTTCTTCACTTCTTTTCTTTTTGTGTATGTGAGAGTTGCGTTACTCATTTAACTTGCTAGCCGATAGTCAATGAAGGAAAAAATAATTTTTTCCGTGACTTGGAGAAATGCTAATCAGTGTAAATTGATGGAAATTTTGTTTTTTGACCCCTTTGATATTTGAAGTTATATGCTTTTGCAGACACCTTTCTGAACCTAAGAGAAATTATATAAGATATATATATGCGCAAAGAGCAATGAGAATAGAAGCTCTTGCACAATGAAACCTTAATCATCTTTCCTGCAACTACTTTCTCAACATTTTATTGAATATATTTATAGATCAGGAAAAAGGAAAGCCTCCCTCTACACACATGATTGATTAAAGCCTGTACGCCCTGCTTTGGTGCTAGGACACGCTCCAAGAGTGTGACATGATATACTTCAACCACAATTCGTCCACAGACTCACTAAGTAGGATCACAAAGAACGCATCGGATTACGAATTCTCCATCATTGCATTGAGGTCCGACACGAGCCTGCCCCTCTTTCCGCTGCAAAACTCCAGGAAATATGTCCTCACGGCGTCCCCCTTGTCCCATCTCGAACCAAACCCTCTCGGCGGCCAATACTTTGATGGCCATCCAGTCTTCAACCGTATGTAGTCAGCTATGCCTGTGATAAGGCCAATAGGGCCAATATCGCTGCCAGCCCATTGCCATACACGAGCGTTTTGTGGTATAGGATCCTCGTGGAGCATATAAGGTGTCTCGAGAATGAAATGAAGCGCATATATGAGATCTACTCAATTGATGTAGTTGACTATCGTGTCTGCATATCTTTGAGTGAATATTTGTCACTTTCGTAGTCTATTTCTATCAAAGAAGTGAAGTGCAAGGATTGCTTGGAATCATGAAAATTTCCAAAAGTGAAAGAATAATTAATTACTGTCGACACAAAAAAATAGTCCCGAAGTCAATAGACACGTGATAACAAGAACGTGAATTGCATGAAAATGGCACAAGAGTCAAGATAGCACGACAAGTGGCTATTGACGTGCGCGGATCAACATACAATAATTTGCGTCAGTACCATATATGCCTAGTTATCGAAATAAGTCATTATATATATGACCAGCCGCTCATCATGTAATCCCCCTTCCCCCAATCCCAAAATTCGCACAAAGCAAGCTAATTTATCTTTACCTTTACATTCCTGCATTACAATTTATCTTATAGTAGACATAACTTTCGATTTCACGTCGCTGATTAAATTTCAGTATGTATCTTTATCTTGATTATTGTGTCGTCAATTAAATTTCAGCATAATACTTTTGTGTTTTCAACGTGTGATGTCGATTAAATTCTTGCATAGATTGTTTACATCTAGTTACCTTATTGAGTCTGTATCACCAAGCCTTGTCATTGATAAAATTCCAGCATGATTTGAGTTTGTATAAACTTTGTTATGTTGCTCATTTGCTTGTAACGTTTCCTATCCAAATTTGGCCTAGGGATCTCGTCCTCTTTATTAAGAGCCAAAGAACGACTTTTAGCAAAAGATATTTCATCGCAAGAGACATTTTCAGTGAAACACCGACTTGTGAAAAAGAGAAAACAACTACAATTATCTCATTTGTTGTGATATAATAAGAAACTAAATGAGGAATGAGTCAATGAGTTAAAGTAGAGTGGAACTATCTTTTTTTGTAACTTAAGTCAATGAGATTTCATTATTAGAAAAAATTGAGTTTTTCCACATGGAGACAAACTGTCACGCCCTGACCCTACGGGCTCGCGACATCTCGCTAACACTCGCGTCCGCCTAGCCCATGATCTGCGACGGCCCAGGAAAATCCATCGCGATCAGACGACACATCTGCCAACGTAAACCTGCGGAAGCTAATCTCCAGCCCAAACATGCATACATACGATAATGGGGTAGAGGGCAAAATATACATAGCCAAGAATGACAACCAATCTATATATATATATATATATATATAATTATATATATATATATATATATATATTATATAGTAATGAGCGTTAGGGTACAGACCACCAAAAGGAAACCAAAATACAGTCCAAAATCCTACGCTCGACTAGGTATCTCGACCTACGGGTCTACTCCTCGTCAGTGTCGCTATAGTCCGACTACCACGGTAGCTCCTTGGGATCTCCTCGTACTCAGGAGAGGAAAGCTCGGTATCCATCGATCTCGGCAAAATGTCTCACGTCTGTTTCTACCTCCACGAGGAGTCCATAAGTATCGGTGGGATGTTCATCACTATAGGTCGGGGTCTGAAAAGATTGGCAACCAATGCCAGTAAGTCAAAGACTCAATAAGCTCACCACTATCCTAACGTAGGGTAAGGTATGCTAGTCGGTTCGGCCCTAACCTGGATTTCTAGGACTAGCTAACACTCCCTAGCATGACTCTCTCAACGGCGACATAAGTAAGTCGCAACGGATGTAGACCAACTACTAACAATCACGTATATACAGGGCAATATCTCACATGCAGAAATGGACAAACACAGTATACCGATGTCTCGGGTCTGATGCTCAATGCACAATGCACAATGCACAATGCCAAGTTACATAGTTACATGCGACCACAAAAGGTCCAACCTGCGTCTCATACGCTTCAGCTCGTGTCCCAGCTCGCGTGTAGTACGCCTCAGGCTGACACGCTTATCACTCCATCTACCCCGTGCCTCGCACATCAGAGCACACCGTGCCTCCACCAGGTACATTAGGTTCGCACGCTTATCGCTTCACTCCCATGCGCTTAGCGCCTTATAGGGCCATTCTCCCCTTATCGCTCCACATGAGAGTGCATGCCATGCTCATGCTCAATTCGATACCAAAGCACATCACATATGCCACAGTACATAGATCATGCATTTTCAGCAAGTCAATCAACATGCGTACAAAACATGGCATGTCACAATACTCGATAGTAAAACATGATGTTTCCAGTTATCTATTCGACAAATTTCTATCGAGCGAAACACTCCCTATACCTCTTAACCCATATTCCTTTCAAGCTCAATTCCTGGCCCATTGATCACTCTTGGCCCACTAGTCTCAATCAGACTCTCGGATTTCATCTCTAATTCATCCCTGAACTACGTTTGACATTCTCTAGCTCAAGATCAACTCATTTTGCTCAAATTCCCAAGTAAGCCTATTGGGCCCATTTGTCAAATTTTGGCCCATCCTTGTCATTCTCTCATTTGTGGTCCATGGCCTCACTTTGGGCTTGCAATCTTTCTTATATCGGTCCATGAGCATCCTCTAAGCCCAAATTACTAAGCCCAAAATCATGCCCAAGAGATCCCACCTGAGGCCCATTGTGTTAGATTATTCCACATAAGCCCATATTGGTTCGGCCCATAACACGCTTTTGGGACTATTAGATTTCATTCAAATTATTCATATCACAGCCCACTAAACCCTATGTTACAAGCCCAAATCATTTCTTATATGATCTCTAAACCAAATCCATTAAGCCCATTTAACCCATTTAAGCCCAAATCCACCAATTAGCCCATTAATCATCGTGTCTCAATTTCCAACTACCCAAGCCCATTTCTACAGCCCATTCTTACCATTCACACGCCCAGATTACACCACCAAGCCCAAGAGAATCTATCCTAAGCCCACTAGATCCAATTGGCCCATTTAAGCCTAAACATAAAATTAGCCCAATAGCCATTCTAGTCTCACATGTACAATCCAAGTCCATTTCTATGGCCCATCTATGTCCTTCACACGCCCACAATCTAACCACCAAGCCCACGGGATCCGTCTTAAGCCCATTAGGTCTAATTAGCCCACTTAAGCCCAACCTAGACTACCTAGCCCATTAATCCATCTCACCCCTCATAGCCACGCCCCAATCATCTTCCTACAGCCCACATATGCCATTTTCATGCCCACCACAAATTATCAAGCCCCAAATCAGTCCACTCATCCTCGAACCCAAACTGGCCTAAACCGTTCTAAGTGATTTTCACAATTTTTAGTTGATTCGCGCATCCTAGGAAACCTACCAACCAAAATAACATCACATACAATATTCCTAGGCTAAGATTAGTAGAGAGCTTACCGGAATGAAGCTTAGAAGACGGCGACGACGGCAAGACCCACGTGACGGCCAATATGGAGCTCACGGCCAAGAGAGAGGAACACGGTGGCAAGGGGCTGATTAAGGTCTAAATCGAGGCCAAATCAAGCTAGACAACAAGAAAATGACATGAATATAAGTTCCCTAGGTCCCCAAGGTCAGATTATGTCCACGGAATGCAAAACGTGAAACAGGCCATGAAAAACAGTTTTGACGACCGTGACGGAAATGCACGAACGGAGACCTAAATGATATCAAATCGGAGTGAAACAAAGTTCTATGAAGTCACCTTGGATAGATCTATGATATACTCACGAAGATCGGTTGGATTTTCGTCGGCCAGTTGAAGTTGGGTGGCTGCAGGGAAGTCCGAACTGGAGAAGGGTCACGGTTTTGCTTCATTTCGAGGGGATTCTGGGCCAGATCTTGGGAAGAGGCTTGCAGATCTTTGAAGTCCTTTGTCTTACGGTCGTGTGGGAGAAAACGGGGAGTCATTTGGACTCTGGACGAGCTCGAACGAGCCGTTTTCGTCCGGGGTGCGCGCTAGAATCCGAGAAGACGTGAGAGGGAGAGAGAGCTTCGGGAGAGGAGAGGAGGAGGAGGGCTTGGCTGAACTTAAAGAGAGGAAAATGAGGGAGAGAGAGAGAGAGAGAAGAGATTATAATGGTTATAAAGTTTAAAAATTCAAAAATGGTGTGAGTGGGTTAGGTAGGAGTTGGTGATGGGGTTTTGTGATTGATTGAAGACTTGATGGATTGACTTGATTGTCTTGAAAATTGTGTGATTTGACAAGATTGATTGATGTGACAACTAATGGGACATTACCTCGGGATGAGTGCCAAATGCATCGATCGAGTCCCGAGTGCGAATGAACCTCGGACTGAGAATTCTACTACACTGACGCCCTCATTCTATAATAATTCGAATCATTCTATTTCTAAGGACTGAGCATCGACCGGGGGCAGTTCAGTAAAATTCTATCCCACGTCTTGCTTTGCGACGTTCTTCGGCTGTCTGCCCAACTGGCGACGTTTCTGCAACTAAATCCAATTCTCCATTGTAACCATCATAAAAATTCGATTGTCCAAGATTGGAATTCATTTTGTGGCCAAATCCATTAAATTACGACTCTATCGAATCATCAGAGTAACGGGCAGCTGTTTAGGAGTTACGCGTATCGACCTATTAAGTCCACGTACTTTAAGGTCCTAGATAGCCTTTCCCCTTCGGTTAGTCATCTCGAATTGATCAGGCTCAAGTGAGGCTTAACTAGAGCGTATTAATGAAATATATCCATTCTATTTATAAATTCCGAAAATGGGTCGAAAATCCAGAATGTCACAAATCGAACTGGAGATAGATTGCAAGGACCAAGAAACAGAATGTTGTTGTGTTAAACACCACAAAGGCTTTGAAAGCCGCTCGTCTTGCAAGAGTCGCCGTCCCTTGGTCAGGCCCATCCCCATTGTAGCCGCCAGGCATTGTGAATGCCGTCGCGAAGGTGACCGTCGCGAAGGTGACCGTTGCAATAAACACTGCGATGAGCAGATAATTGTGATGCACACATCCTTTCGGTTTATTGAACTTCTCTTGGTAGACCATATTCCCTGTGGTTGTGGGAATGCTTGATCTTTCCTCACCATATCGCTTCTCAAGTCTCTTCAGGTGTTTAATAACCCGGTCTTGCATATCGTTGATGCAAACCCATGCTTCCACATATTCAACAATCTTGTTGCCAAAGTTTTTGTCATAACCAGATGGCGAGCAAGGCAAGGTTTGAAACAATGGTGGGTACCAAGCACTAGGCTCATTGCGATATGCCACAATGGTGTTGCTCATTACACATTCTGTCCGATGAAGCTCGATGGCCAGTCTTTGCATCCTCTTTAGCAAGTCCTCCTAAACTCAAGGGACTAAAGATCAATCACCATATTGCTCTGCGGCCAATCTGAACTTTTGGTTCTTCATGCGCTCTTGGAGGGACAAGACATAGGACCAGGCCTCTGAGCTGTCCCCCTTCCATCCTCCCATGTTGCCGACGGGGATAGGGATGCTTTGAGGTGAAGATCCCTCGGCTGACGCCCAGAAGTTTCTATGACATGCTAGCCATGTTCCCTGGTTGGTGTTAACACTAATGCTGGCATTAGACTAGACCATAAACAAGTTGCTGCAAGATTCCAGAGCAGAAAGTTGCTCTCTTTTGATGGAGAGGGAGCTGAGGCTTTCCCCGATTGATTTTGGAAACCCCCCCCCCCCCCCATGAAGGCGTCGAAGGTCTTCCCCCTTTCTTGCTGCCCTCAATGGATATCCTCCTCTCCTCTACATGTAGATACCACTTTAGTGTCGTGGCCGACACTTCCTCCCTGAACTCCACCACCAGCCCCTTTTTTCTTCTTTTCCCGCTGTCTTTTGGAGTTGGCTTGTTAAAAATTCTTTGTCGTCATCATCCACATCTCCACTTCATCTCAACCCTCTATCTCAAAAGGCGTGTATCAACTTTTTTGTTAAATATACATCTGCATCCTGTCCATGTTCTTCACCTTCACCCACCACTTTGTTTCTTTTTCTTTCGGTGCCTCCTCAGCATTACCCTCCACTTCTTTCAATTTCATTATTGCCTCCAACAGTGAAGTGGAGCACTCACAACCTAAATCGGATGAAAAATTTCCAAGCTCTAATAACCGCTCGATCATCTTCACCAGTGCCATTACACGTAACTTGATCTCAGATTCTCCTGATAGACGAGTCGTACAAGGGGAGGCAACCGAACATAACGCTGATACCCAGGTTGCAAAGCCACCGTCTTGATTCCTTGTCAATATCTCCTCCATAGTGTTAGGACAATACAAATAGCATAATGTAATAACAAGCAATCAAAGACTTCCACAGTGGAGAGGGCTACTTTTGGTAAATTCTGTAGAAACTAGAAGATGCTGCCTGGCAAAATGCAACCACCAATGACTTCTTTACACTTTCAGTTTCAGATGAATAGCTTAGGGGCGTGAAGCAGCATATGAATGCAGGAACATGCTCTGCCCATTCCAGATGGATATTGTGTGATGGCTTCACTTACACAAGCTCCAATACCTTCAATTATAGATAGTGGAGGAGCAAGTGGGGCAGGAGGGGATGGTGTATGTCTTGACAAGAAATCAGCCAGCTCATATTTGGTGGACCGTTAGACTACTTCCTCAATGCAGTCAAAAACTGATAAATCCTCTGATATTTCCCAAGCATGCCAGTTTGCTACAGGATGAGCCCCAAACTGATAATAGTTCTGACACTTTAAGTTATAGAATTGAGTTGATTTCAGTAACAGATAGCATGATGGACCGAAGTAATGTTGATGCATGATCTGCGCACGACGGAGGAGCGGATGTTTCACTTTCCAATGGATTTTTTATTTGAGCTAAACCTCTTACAAAAGAACTGAGAAAGCTCTACCAATCATAGCTCGCCTAGATGCACACTTTTCAGACGATTCATGCTCACTGAGCCCAAAATCATCTGATTCAGCTCCAATTTCAGGTTGAGAGAGAGAGACTTGTCTAATGATGAATTGAATCCGGAAAATCGAACGTAACAACAGAAAATACACCATTAGGCCATTGAAAAATTTGGACTATTAGAAGATAATGCCACGACTCCAGAAATGCAAAAATTGAAACTTACAGAGCTAAAATGAATTTTCTATAATTTTTTCAATTAATCTGAAAATGAGATTAACAAAGTAATTTCAGATTTCAGATTAATTTTTGCAGATTTTCTTTGGCCAAAATGAAGGGAAAATAAAAATAAAAATACTGACTATTTATTTATTTATTTTCATATTTTTGTGGTCTCAAATGTAATTTTTTCTCAAATATTTTCCTAATTTATGAAAAATATTAAAAACTACAAAAAATATGAAAATTTATTTTTTGGTCAAAATTGGTTCCCTAGGCTTGGCCAAGGCTTCTAAAGTTAATTTTGTAATTTTCTCATTTTTTCTTGATTTTCTATGAATTTTCGAAAATGAAAATGCAGAAAAATATTGAAAATATGAAAAATTATTTTTGGTCAAAATTGGTTCCCTAGGCTTGGCCAAGGTCCCCAAAGTTGATTTTGTAATTTTCTCATTTTTTCTTGATTTTTTATGAATTTTCAAAAATAAAAAATGCTGAAAATATAAAAAAAATTATTTTTTGGTCAAAATTGGTTCCCTAGGCTTGGCCAAGGTCCCCAAAGTTGATTTTTTAATTTTTTGAATTTTTATGAATTTTTTTTATTAATTTTAAAAAAGAAAAGATAATTAAAAATCATGTGTCAACAGGAGTGTATGTCAAAATGCACTTCCTACCAATGAGAATCTATTCAAGATAAGAATCTTACCAAAGCCGCTATGCCCACTGTGTCGATGCACACCAGAAACCATAGAGCATCTTCTTATCCTCTGTCCTAGACAAGTAAAGTGTGGTTCGACCTTGCAATTGGCATTCAGAACCCGCATCTAGGCCTAAATAAAATCAAGGATTGGCTTCTCAATATTAGAAACCTCACCTCAAATCCTCCATCATTTGAGTTACTGGCCATCACTTTGTGGAATATATGGGTTTCCGGAAACAATGCAATCTTTCGGAACAAAAACCAGAGGCGAAGATGATAGCGGAATCTGCCGTAGCCATGCACAAAAACTTCTAAAGATGGAACCCAAAGTGCAAAGATTTCACTCAAAACCCACAAAGCTCACTTGCTACTTGGCAACCTCCGGAACAAGGCGACTTCAAGGGGAATTGCAATGGCTCTTTTGTGGAAGGCTCGACGGAGGGTGCAATTGCTAGTGTTTGTTGAGATTCACCAGGCAAGATCATGGATAGAATTGCAAAATCAATGAGAGTATCATTGGCTTTGTAGGTGGAAACCCTAGCTCTGCTTGAAACCCTTAAGCTCATTCTTACTAGATTTGAAGCAACGAGAAGAAAGTACATTGCTGAATCTAACAACTCTAACTTGATAAGCTTTATTTTAAGTACACTTCAGCCTTCGTGGGAAATTACTCCTCTAATCGTAGAGTGTAAGTCTATATTATCTCGAATACCTAAAGCCCATTTGGCCCATTGTTATAAGGAGACAAATAATGTAACGTCCACAAATTGTTGCAAGAAGCCAAAAATATATATATATATATATATATATGGGCTCCACATCAATTAATTTCTCCCACTCCCATTGACTTTTCTCTCCTCTTTCCCTCCTTTTTGTTCCCCCCAGCCGTGCAACATTTTTCAAGAAAGTCTGCCATCATCATTTTCAAGCCACTAACTCTTTGCACTCTACTGTTTACGCAAGAGGGGCTGTCTCCATCACGCCTTCTTTTTCTTCTTTAGCTTCTTCCTTCTGCTCGTGAAATTGTTGCATCTTCTTTTCTTCTTCTTTCTCTTCTTTTCTTTTTCTGGCCATCGTTGCTACTCCTTCGCCTCCACCCCGACGCCACCCAGCCTAGCCTTCGTCACGCCACCACCAGCCATCCGTTAATCGCGCTTTCAACCCCAGCTCGCCACCGTTCACACGACTCCTTTCTCGTACGCAACCAGCGGCTTCACCAGCTCATATGTCGTCTTTCCACCCTCGACCATGCGAAACTCGCGGCCCGAAGCCTCCTCACCCTTTGTTCGTGTCGCCGCAGCCCTTGGCACCGCCGACGTCGTGCGACCAGCCACCGTTGTACCTCAGTCCCTCCACCCCAGCTCGTGCATGCCGTCGTTGGACGTCCAGCTGTTGTCATCAGAGCTCGCCGCCGCCACTCGTCACCGCTCGTCGTCGTCAGACGATTTTGGGTGAGTTAACCCCTAATCTCCGATTATGTCGTTAATTGTGCTTAGGCTAGTTTAGATTAAATTAGTATTAATATAGTTAGTTAAACCGCAATCGGTTTAGTTTAGTAACTTTGGTTAGGTTAAAGGGTCGCGGTTAGAATAATTAGACTGGTTCGACTTGTTGGATTATGATTGGTTTATTTAATTGAGGCGGGCCGGGATTATTTAAATTTAAGTAATTAATTTTGGACTGATTAAAAATTTAATTAATTATTTTGAACTTATAAAAATTTAATTAATTATTTCTGAGCTGATTAAAAATTTATTTAATTATTTTTGGGTTGATAGATAATAATACTAATTATTCTTGAGTATTATTATTATTATTATTATTATTTATTATTATTATTATTATTAATTTGGATGAAATTAATTAATTAATATTTGGTTAATTAATTATGATGCTTTAATTAACCGTGACTTAAATAATTAATTATTACTAAATTAATAATTATTTACGATGAATTTTTCCCTTAAATTTATTAAATTATTGATGAATAAATCTCTATTAATTTTTTCTAATTCACGATTAATTATTTATTTATTTGCTTGTTATTATTGATTTATTCTTGAGTGATTATTAGATGATTATATATATGTCGTGTGCATATTAATGGTTGGTTGCACTTATTTAAATGTAAAATCTAGTGGATAATGTGCAAAATCATGTAACAGCATGCAAAGTAAAAATTTCGTATTTGAGCATGAAAAAGAAAACGGCATCGAGCCGGATTTTGAACATGACCTTGTAAGCATTTTAATTAAATGCAAAGATAATAACTGGTTTGGTTGTTTGGCGTGCTTGTGTGGTCACATATTGGATATCGTCGCTCATGGGTATCCTGTGGATGACGCTGATAAGTTCGTGCCGTGTCGATCGGAACCACACGACTTATTAGAAGCACGATAGTTTGTGTCATCAGACTAATCGGATGCCGGTCGCAGCTTGTGACGGACAGAAGTTCTTATAGGAATGCCTGATATATCTGTGCCGTGTCGATCAAAATAACACGGATTATTGGTTGCCGTCGTCGACGGAGCGGGACGAAGCCCGGTCATGCAGGAAGAGCACCAACTGCCTAGTGTGCTGGGCACCAACTTTCTAGTATGCTAGGGCCGAGTGCTCGTTAATAATTGAAAATCGCATGTTGCATAATGCCTGAGAGTGTTGTATGCGTATTCTGATTATTGCATGTCGCGACCTAAAAATTTCGATTGGTGAAAAATTTTCAGGTTAACGAATTATCAGGTTAACGAATTATCATGTTAATTAGATTAACTAACCTAATATGGACTCTCCCAAGTCTTACCAAATCGCAACTTGATTTTTTTCACATGATTTTAGAATTTGGAGTCGCCACTAATCATTTTTTAGTAGGTCGATTAGAAACCTAAGTAAATTAGCGGGAGAACTAAATTACTTCTACGAACCAGAGATTGTGAGTTTGGGAACTTGGTTACACTAGTTAATTAAAACTAATGCCCTTTCGGTACCTTAATTCCATGGGTATCCTAATTTTGGCAACTCAAGCTTGGTTTACTCCTAAGGCTTTAGTGAGGTGTTCTCTTTTTGTATTTTCACTTTTTAGATAGAATGTATGGATGGTAATGGGTGCATGGATAAGCAAAACATGAATGGAAAAATATAGACATGTGAATATATACATGCGAATGTGGACATGCAATCATGAACATGCGAGTATAGATATACAAATATGACATGCAAACGTGAACATACGATACATGCGAACGTGAACACGCAAATACGGCATATGAACGTGGACATGAGGATGCGACATACAAATAAATTATCAAAAATAGGATTGGCTAGTCGAAATGGCCCGTTTCCTAATTTTTTGGGATTTTTCTGAATTTCCTGAAATTTTTCAAGACAATTTACCTATGAGGGAAAAAATCGTCATTTTTGAAAAGATCAGGAAGGAAAATCATCAAAATAGTATTGGCCAGTCGAAATGGCCCATTTCCTAATTTTTGGGATTTTTTCTGAATTTCCTGAAATTTTTCAAGACAATTTTTTTCCTATATAGGACAAAATCGTCATTTTGAAAAGATTAGGAAGGGAAATAAACAAAAATAGGATTGGCCAATCGAAATGGCCCGTTTCCTAGTTTTTAGGATTTTTCTTTTGAATTTTTTTTTATTTTGCATGAATATGCATGAATTAATGACAATACGAATACGTATGCGGCATGACAGAGTATGCATGAGCTATACTATATGAAATGCATATGAATGACATTTTTTTTTGTATTTTCGCATGCTTGGGCTTCCCATTCTAGGATTTAATGGTGCAGAAATTAAATTGCAGAAAGTAAATGCAGTAAATAAAAAACCTCCAACGGGTGGATCGGCCTTCCCATTCTGGGGTTTGATGGTACAGAAATTAAATTACAGAAAGTAAAGGCAGTAAATAAAGAACCTCCAACGGGTGGTTCGGCCCTGGTTCGGCCTTGGCTCGGCCTACCCATTCTGAGGTTTGACGGTACAGAAATTAAATTACAGAAAGTAAAGGCAGTAAATAAAGAACCTCCAACGGGTGGGTCGGCCTTCCCATTCTGGGGTTTGATGGTACAAAAATTAAATTGCAGAAAGTAAAGGCAGCAAGTAAAAAACCTCCAACGAGTGGTTTGGCCTTGGCATGACCTTCCCATTTTGGGGTTTGACAATATATAAATTAAACTATGAAAAATAGAATATAGTAAATAAAGAACCTCCAGCAGGTGGCTCGGCTCACCAATTCTGGGGTTTAATAATACATAAATCGAAATATAAGAGATGGAATACAAGAGATCTTTATACCACCAAGTATGGGGCAGAATCTGCAGTAATTTGGGATTCGGATATTTTAAGCGAAAAATGCAGAAAATTGCAATAAGAATATGACACAGCATAATCGAAATTTAAATCAATCTATTGAGGTAACGACATTCTCGAAAATTTTAATGGTTAGGATCGTTACTTGATTTGACAGATTTGATTGCCGAATTCGGATCTCGTGTCACCTTATGGATCAAAATTGTAGCTCGAACGACGGGGATGAACTCGTGACTTATGTTGATTGGTAGAGAAACTGGTAATGGTAACACCTAGATTTAAACTCCCACTATCTTCAAAACTCTTTTTTGGAAAAGAATTCTCTCTCTCTTTTTGTCTTTTTTTTCTTCCTCACTAATTTTTCTTCAATCTCTCAAAATCCTCTCAAGCATTTCAAATTTTCTCTCAAAAAAAAAAATCCTCTCCTCCAAGCTCTCTTCTTCCTCCTTTTATAGTCCACTCATTTATCTCCATTCTAATTTCTCCACTAACTCTATCTCCCATTCTAATTTCTCCACTAACTCTTTTTCATCTTCATCTTCTCTTCTCCATATCTATCTCCCATTCTAATTTGTCCACTAACTCTTCTTCATCTCCATCTTTCCTTCTCTATTCTCATGTTATTTTCTTCATCTATTCTTCTCCATCTTCCCTCTCTATTCTAATCTTATTTTCTCCATCTCTTCTTCTCCATCTTCCCTTCTCTACTCTAATTTCTCCACTAACTCTTCTTTTAGTTATTTACAAAATAATCCCTCAAGCGTTAGGTATTTGCATTCTAATCCTTGAGATTTAATGCGAAATTCAACAAAGCTCCTTTTACAAAATTGAGTCATTCTGGGCACATTGGGCCAAGATGAAAATTCGAACTGTTAGAGGATAATGTCACAATTCCTAAAAGTGAAAGATAAAAATAAAATGACTTGAATTGGATTTTTTTAGGGCCGATTCGAGATATGCTCGTGAAGGAACATATGACCCCGAATTGTATTTTTTGAATTTGTGATAGCCATCATGAAAAGGGAATTAAAATAAAAATATTGACTATTTTTGTGTATTTTTGTGGCCTCAAATGTTATTTTTCCCGAATTTTTAATTATTTTTATTTTTTCAAAAAATATTTAAAAATACGAAAAATATGAAAAATCACTTTTTATTCAAAATTCGTTCCTTAGACTTGGCCAAGGCTTTCAAAGTTGATTTTTCAATTTTCTCATTTTTTTCTTGATTTTCTATGAATGTTCGAAAATAAAAAAATACTGAAAAATACTAAAATTATGAAAAATCATTTTTTGTTCAAGATGATTTCCTAGGCTTGCCCAAGGTCCCCAAAGTTGATTTTTTAATTTTGTGAATTTTTTCCTTTTTTAATAATTGGGGCTTAAAGATTACGATAGTGTTAGCTTGACAAGACCTCATTAGGAGTTACACCACTTGATTTAGATGTTGGTGCCCTCATTCTTCTTGTCACCATATTAAGAAAGAATATTTGGGTTGCAAACCTACAATGCGGAAGAATAGAGGCATGTCACTTCGTTGAAAAGTATCTTAAGCAAAGCCTACGATCAATTTGCGCTGCCATAAGACATCTACGAAAAAATCTGCACTAACAGCGCATCTATCTCCAATGCTTTCACAATAATCACATCCAGATAATGCATAAATCAAGCCAACTTGACATGCTGAGTTGGTCACCATATAAGAAACCCAACAAAGTTCATTGCTAATCTTCCACATCTGAGACAACAAAGGAGAGAGCTATATAGCTCGCGACAGGGACAACAACAAATCCGTGAGAATCGAATGGCGAGTTGTTTTCCATCTGGGTTGCTACTGTTGTTCCGCCTTCCGCAATCCAATTACCACGCTTTGCTCTCGTGCCATTGCTGCGTCTCGGTGACATTGCGGCCCTGCTCCAGTCCAGCCCCACACCGGCTCGATAGCCCATCTTGCCCAGCAGCGCCACAAATTCCTCACCACTCCGGAATCCTGGTGGCCTCCCAGCAAACCCCTCTTGGCCCCGTCGTTCTCGTCACTGGCAACTTTGTCTCTGTGAACATGTGGTCCACCAAATTTCCGTAGCAAACTTTTCTTTTTGGCCAAGCATTCACAGTCCAGTGTGAGGTAAGTTGTTTTCATTTAACTCATATATCAGTTTAGCTTTACAGTCCAGTGGATTTGGCGCTTTTCTAAATGTATGTTATTCAAAAGTTAAACCTTAGGTTTTGTTTTTTTAACTATTTCCTTGCATTATCCAAGGTGTACGCTTTATTTGGTCTCATGCATTATCCTTGACTGTAATATGTGCTTTTCATATATGCGATTGATCGAGTAAGCTCTGTATGTACCTGAAGGAAACTAATTCCTAAGAAATTGCAGCGGAAGATCAAGCCCAAAATAGTTGACACACTGATCGAAGAGTACGTCACAAGATTTGGAGTGTACCTTATTAGTTTTCACGGATTAAGAGTCAGCCTTGCAGATTCGAGAGCCCTTGGAGTATCGTCTGTTCTCTGTTGATTGCTTTGTCGACTGAGAGAAAAAATTGACGATCGTTCTTTTTCGAGAGATAATGGTTCATTCTGAAAAGATACGTATCTTTTCAATAAAATTCAAAACCAACGATAACTGCTCAGCGGCGGTTATCTTTAGTGGGCATGGGGTGTGGTTCCCTACATGGGCGTCCACGCTAAACCCCGTGCACCCCAACTTTTGCCACTCGCACATGTAGGGCAAACAGCTCCCATTTGCCCATGGAGGACTAATAACTCCTGCTCGCCCACGGAGGGTTAAACATGATTCTCTCTTCTCTGCAAAGTTCATATTGACAAATAATCTGTGTGACCAGCATATTGAGCGCTTGTTGCTATACATCTGTTAGGAGTATATAGTAGCTCAAAATTGGACATGATCATTAGTAGATTTTCGAATGCTGTACCCTAGATTGATTAGTCACATTTACATATCCCTCTTTTGATCTCTTTTAAGTATGATGTGTTATATTCACAATTATAATTATACAAAATAATCATAACTGACCAGTCTGTGAATATAAATCTATAATGTGATGTAAAACTCCAAATCGATCTTCCTCTTCCATTAAATCTTTCAATCTCAATCTAGCTTGCTTTTCTAGAAATGTCCCTTTAGATCGAATCAATCTCATGATCATAGGTAATACTCTAAGATAGCGAATGCTAAATAGAAATTTCGAGAATAATGAAGAGTCGTGAGGGCACCAATTGAGGAACACTTATCCTCGAAGTCTTACACGGCTTATAAAGTTGAGATCTTAAACTTTTACCAATTCTCATTGGTCGAATTTTTACATACGTAATATGAAATACGTATTACGGTATTTTCTCCTTCCTGTGGAGCGTATGTCTAATTATCTTAATATCGTACAGATGATAGTCTAGGCACACTCAATGTCTAACCTGAGTTCACGTAACTACTTTACTCAAAAGTATCCATCAAAACTCACATCTGACAATGAAGACAAAATAAAGTGAAACATGTGAGTTATTTCACTTTCGGACATAATGAATATTAAGTCCTCATCTTAACATCATGTTAAGGCGACATTTATATTTTAAGTTCGAACTCTCAATTATCACCTAGATAATGAACTTAAAATTGTCTCATTTCTATTTATCACGCAGCAAATAGAAGCGATTACCCGTGTGAGTGGGCCATTCTTCTATTTGTCCGACATACCTTTTCAACATAAAGCATCAAGCTTTAACATCCATAAATATTATATAAAAAAAATTCATAGGCAATAATCTCAAACTTCATTAATAGTGAACTATCAGGGAAATTACAATATCCAGTATATCACATTCTACGCAATCCAAGAGATTTCACATGACTATGAAAAACATCTCTAGGAATCGGTTTCGTCAACGGATCTGCTAACATTCTATACGTAGATATATACTGTACGTTCACATCCTTTCGTGCAACTACATCCTAAACGTACTTATACTTAATGTCTATGTGTTTGGTCTTATAATGGAACTTGGAATCTTTACTGTAAGCTATCGCTGCTTGCCTATCACAATATACAAAAACTGGATTTGTAGCCTCGCTAGTAACATCTAAATGTTCCAAAAATCTCTTAAGCTAGACACCCTCCTGCGCTGCTGCTGACAAAGCCACGAACTCGGCTTCCATGGTAGATAAGGCTATGCAATTCTGTTCCTTACTGCTCCATGATATGGCGCCATTATTCAGTAAGAACACATTTCCAGATGTAGATTTTCTCTCATCTAAATCTCATTCCCAATCAGCATCAGTGTAGCCCTCAAAATGCAGATCACTTCCTTGATAACTCAACGCATAGTCAGCAGTAGCTTTCAGATACCTCATGATTCTCTTGACAGCAGCTCAATGTGCTTGACCTGGATTGGATTGGTATCTACTTACCAATCCAACTGCATAACAAATATCAGGTCTAGTACACATCGTAGCGTACATTAAGCTTCCAACGGCACTCGCATAAGGAACATTTTTCATTCTTTCTTGCTCTTGTGGAGTTTTAGGACACATTCTGCTGCTCAGACTTTCACCTTTTGCAATAGGAGTATCAATGGGTTTACTATCTCGCATACGAAATCGCTCAAGGACTTTATTTATGTATGTCTCTTGTGAAAGAGATAACAACCTTTTCGAATGATCTCTCGAGATCTAAACTCCAAGAATATACGTAGCTTCACCCATGTCTTTTATTTCGAAATTAGAAGATAACTAACTTTTGACTGTCTTGACAAACTCCATATTGCTTCCAGCAATAAGTATATCATCAACGTATAATGATAAGATTACAAAATGACCTTTGGATCTTTTAACATATACGCAATTATCTTCATGAATCATCTCAAAATCATATGCCATTACGGCATTATGAAAGCATATATACCATTATCTTGAAGATTGCTTGAGGCCATATATCGAACTCAAAAGTTGACATACTTTATGTTCTTGGCCTTTAGTGACAAACCCAACGGGTTGTTCTATGTAAATTTTTTCTTCTAATTCTCCATTGAGAAAAGCAATCTTTACATCCATTTGATGCAATTCAAGATCCAAGTTGGCCACTATTGCCAGAATAAGGCGAACAGAGGTGAATCTTACAACAAGAGAAAATGTATCTTCATAGTCAATTCATTCCTGTTGATTATACCCCTTCACTACAAGGCAAGTCTTATGTTTCTCAATCGAGCCATCAGTCTTACGTTTTATTTTGAGAACCCACTTGTTCCCAATGGCTTTACGTCCTTTTGGAAGATCAACCAGTTTCTAAACTTTATTTGATCTCATCGACTCCATTTCTTCTTTCATTACTTTTATCCACTTTTCCTTATCAGGGCAAAATAGAGCCTCATTGACATTCCTTGGCTCATCTTTATCTTGTGGAGCAATCATGAAAGCTTCCACTTGATCTCAAAACGTCGACGGGGAATGTTTTTGCGACTTGTTTGTCGTGAGGAAGATTGTATCCTAGGTACTTCATTCTCTATTACACTCCCATTCGGATCAGATAGCGGCATCGACTCATCAAGTGATTGCAATTGAGACTGATTAATACTTAATTCCCCACTTCTCACATTGCTCCCACTTAGATCTTATGTCTAACTATCATTTTATCTTCATCCAGTGTCTCAAATAGGGTATAGTCTTTACCTATTCACCCTTTCTCGAAAAATCATTCTCTAAGAACGTGACATTTCGAGATTCAAACTCAGTTACACTTCCACTTTCTTGCTCGTCTATGAACACATATCCTTTTGAGTGTTCTGAGTATCTTATAAAAATACTCTTTTTGCCTCTTGGACTTAATTTTCCATATTTATGAGAGGTCTCATGAGTATAGACAACACAACCCCAATGTCTAAGAAAACTTAAATCTGGTTTTCGACTTATCCACAACTCATATGGAGTAGAAGAAATTGACTTTGTAGGCACACGATTAAGTACATAGACGGTAGTTAACAACGCATCACCCCAAAAGGTGATAGGCAAATTAGCCTGTGCTATCATGGACCTAACCATTTCCATTAGAGTTCTGTTCCTTCTCTCTGCAACACTATTTTGCTGCGGAGTATATGGGATAGACGACTGTCTTTCTATTCCTTTCTTATCACATAAATTTCTGAACTCATCAGATAAGTATTCTCGACCTCGATCGGATCTCAACACTTTGATTTTCTTATCTAATTGATTTTCCACTAAGGTCATAAATTTCTGAAAACAACCTAATGCTTAAAATTTATGAGAGATCAAATAGACATATCCAAATCGAGTAAAATCATCTATAAAAGTGATGAAGTAAACAGCCCCATGCCTTGCCCTAATATTCATAGGACCATAGATGTCAGTGTGGATTAATTGCAATGGGAATTCAACCCTTATTCCTTTTTCAAGTGGCTTTCGAGTTGTTTTTCTCACGAGGCAATGCTCACAAGTAGGCAATTCGACTTTCTCAATATTGCCCATTAAACCCTCTTTGGCTAATCTATTCATACGTTGTTGACCAATATGGCCAAGTCTTGCATGCTATATGTTCACATTATTATCACTAGAATGAGTAGATGTGAATAGGGAATAACAAACATTCACATTAGTGTTTTCAACATCCAACACAATAAAGTCATCCACAAAATAACCTGATCTATAGAAAGTTGTACCTGACAACAAATCCACACCATTGTCATGAAAATTCATACAAAAACCAAGCTTAACCAAAACCAACACAGAGATAAGATTTCGATGTATCTCTGGAGCATATAGAACATCGTGTAGGAATAAAGTGCGACCACCTCACATGATAAGTTGGCATGTGCCAACTCCTTTAACTTCAACTCTTGAATTATTCCCTACATAAATCCACTTAGCTCCATGTGGAATTCGTCGAAATTCCACAAAGGTATTCCTATCTCTGGCTACATGGTCTGTGGCCCCTGAGTCTACAGTTTACAAAGGATGAGATTCGGTTAGAAATATAGAACTTGAAACGTAACTAATACTTTCAAGTGTTTTAAAGGTTTCTACCTACTTCGGCTCGCTACAGTCACGAGCAAAGTGACCCTTCTTGCCACAGTTATAACATTTCATTCTAGAAATGTTCTTCTTGAAGGGACGTTTCCCTTTGCCATGCTTCTCAAATTTCGGTTTCTTGTCAGATGGTCCCACTCCTATACCTTTCCCTTTCTTAAAACCTCCAGAATGCTTGCGCTTGGAGCTCGAAGCTCCATGTAAACTAGTGCCAGCAAAATAGACATCAGTCTGTATCTTATTTACCAGAAGACATCCTCCTCTAGCTCAAGGTGGCGCATGACATCCTCAAATAGCTTAACATTCTCATTGTGGGTTAGGTTGATTTTCATGTGCTCCTAACTGTGGGGCAAAGAGCGGATCACTGCCTGCACCTACTGCTCGTCAGATAATGTGTGACCTGCATCCTTCAGCTCACTGATCATGTTCGATATGCACCTCAAATGCTGCTTCATATTATGCCCATGTGGCATCTTGTATGTGTCGAACCTAATGATGAGTTGCCTCAGTTTAGTGAAGGATGTCTGCCCAAACCTAATCTTCAATGCATCCCACATATCCTTCGCATTTTCATGCTGTCTAAACTCACGCATGATATCGTTATCCATACTGCTCAGCAACGTAATGCGAGCAGTGGAATTCTTCTTCTTCCAAGCAGCGAAGGCCTCCTTATCCCTCTTGTGCTGCGCAATGGTTCCATCTTCTGGTTCTATCATGACCAGGTTAAGGGCTTCTAATACCTCAAGCTCTTCTAGCACATACTGGATTTTTATATTCCAGATCTCATAATTTTCTCTATTTAGCTTTTTGTCCTTATTGAGCTCAGCCACAATGTTCTTCGAGGCGGTTGCCATTGTATCTGAATTTGAGGAGTTTTAGACATATTGCACGAATTAATATTGCCTAATATTTATGGATTGTCTTTACACTAAATAATTATATTAATGTACAATTTCACATAAGGCCATAGATTTGAGAGTTCACCATGTTCCCAATCATTATCTAAATATCATCATTTGAAAATTGTCATTAGTATAATCATTTAGGTAAAAATTGAGTTCTTTCAAAGTTACCCAAGCTATTTAGAACTCCCCACTCAAACATACAATTTTCAAAAAATTCATATATAAATTTGCATTAAATAGACAAAAAGTCAACATGGTTCAAGACATATAATAAAATAAAATAAATAAATAAAAACTAAAAAAAACTCAAATATAATCACGTGTTATCACATTTTCTCAATAAGACTATGAACCCATGTACACTTCATTATACAAGGATGGGAATCTTTAATGTCGTCAGGAGGGTTTGCAACCAAATTAGGTATTCAAATGGGTAATGTTGGAAAACCCTTCAGGAAATTCTTGGTTTGACGCAAGGCGCATTCTGTCTGCGCCAAGACCCATTCATTCTAAGCGACGACGTCTTCGTCGCCCCAACCCTTATAAACTCGTTCAAGAAATGTAGCACAAAGTTCTTGTAAGTGACATGATCAAGCCATATGTGATGCATCATCCCATGCCATTCCTCAAGCATGGTGTTCCTTCAGTGCATAAAATGCATTTTCAGCACTTATTTCTTGCCCTTTCCATATGATCTCTTGGATCATATCGTTGACCGTCTTTACATGAGATATAATATCACTATTATTATCCCATCTATAATTGCGCAACTCCTCAATCTTCCTATTACGTTTCTTGTCCGCCCCCGAACCTCCATGAGCACGCGACATCCCACTTACCTCGAACCTCGGTCGATCATGTTTGCGACACCCAGGACTTTCGCTGACCGGATTCAACCCTCTGAACCTGCGCTAGCGGAAACGCAACCAATCCTCTATACAACATGCACAACTAGATAGCTAAAAGAAAGAGAGAGAGAGGATCTTTCGCTAATTATCATTGCC
>JAGVVM010020680.1:0-12905 GCA_019149425.1 Psidium friedrichsthalianum | reverse complement strand
CCAGCGTTGCGAGGTAGATGGCGGCGGACGAAGGAAAGCAAGAGGAAGTATAGAAGAAGATTTAGGGTGGAGAGGAGAGAGGATGGCGGCCGAGAAATGCGAGTTGAGTGAGAGAGAGAGGAAAGGATAGAAATCTTTATTCAATAATATTTCAAATAGCTGAGGTTAGTTTAGAGAAATAGTGACTGAAGGAGACTTGATTTGATTGGGACATTTCTTGGAACTTGTGCCAGATGATGTGATTGATTTGACACTTGATTGAGTGATGACATTCTTGTTATTGATGTGACATCTGATTGACTTGTCTCGATTGCGTTCAAAGCACGATCGGGTCCGAGGGAAACGGATTGACGGGATTTGGGGTCGTCTACGAATCACCTCAAAAATCCTAAATTAGTCTCTTTCTAAGGTCTGAGCATTTACCGGGGGCATTTATGTAATTTTCCATTCCGCCTTGCTTCTCGAAGTGCACCGGCTGTCTGACCTTAGACGGACATTTCTGGAAACTGACTTCATTCTCATTCGGTTTATGCTTACTAATTCGATTGTCCAATGTCGATCATTTGTGGGTTTTTTTTTTATTTTCATTAATACCGACCCTGTATCAGTCTCAGGGACGAACGGGCGGTGATGAAAATATCCCAGCATACTTCCCTTCGGTTGGTCCATCCCAGGGTAGATATACCGGAGTGAGCACGACAGAGTGTATTACGAAGTATTTCCATTCATTTAGAAATTCGACAATTGAGGTCGAATTTCAGACTGTCCAAGACCCGAGAATGAGGAAATGATGAGGGTGCTGACTTAGGTAGCAATCTGCTGCGTAGGACGTGTGAGAGAGCTGCCACAGGTTGCCCAAGCAGCTCGAGCGCCTAGCCGCTGCAAATGGAGCCCATCGGGGGCAATGGCTGGCAATGGGGGAGTCAAACCCATCACATAGTGGAGCAGTTTCTGAAGCGGCAACCCCGAAGTTTTGATGGGCACTTGGAGGACCACGAAGTGAGCGCCCTCGTGTGATCGAGCAGACTGGAGAAAGCATTCACCGTGCTTGGAGCAAAGGATGAAGAGAAAGGTCTCAATGGCGACCTATCAGCTCCAGAGAACACTGCAGATGATTGGTGGAAGGCCACAAGAGACGAGTCCTTTCCTGATGGCATGAGGCCAAACTGGGCTGCTTTCTGCGCAGCATTCAATGGAAAATATTTCTCCGAGGCTGCCCAGGAGAGGAAAATGGAGGAGTTTATCAGGCTTCGCCAAGGGTCAATGACCGTGGACCAGTATGAAGGCGAGTTTGCTAGACTGTCCAAATTCGCTCGAAGGCTGATAGAGGACCCATGGGACAAAGCAAGAAGGTTCAGAGAAGGCTTGAGATCTGAGCTAAAGAGCATGCTAATCGCCACTGGGTTGAGGGATTACAACGAGATGTATGAGCGAGCCCTGGCGATAGAGAGAGACCTACAGGAGAAGGCTGCCGCATCTGGATCGCGGTTCATGCCTGGAAGGGACAACAGAAGTTTCGGCAAGAGACCGATGAGAGACAACCGCAGGTTCGTCCCACCTGCGAGAAGAATTTTGGGAAAGCCGTCGCACCCTGGAAATCAGAACTGCCGTGATTGTGGCAGAAGACATGGAAACAACCCGTGCCCGAAGAAGACGGGCAGATGCTTTGGGTGTGGACAATTGGGACACCTCTGGAGGAACTGCCCGAAGAATGGTCTGAGACCGCAGTTCCAACCGCAGCAGCAGCAGGCTGTGGCCACCCAGCAAGGGATTCTGAACCGTCCACCTGCTCAGGGACGAGTCTATGCAGTGGCGCGCAAGGATGCTGAGAATGCGCCAGGGGTGATCACAGGTACCGTTTCTCTCTGTGGTCATACCGCCTATGCTTTGTTTGATCCTGGTGCATCCCATTCGTTCATATCTGCCTGTTTTACTGAGTTGGCTGGAATAGAAACTAGACCGTTGGATGTCGTATTGCATGTGGCCAACCCGTTGAAAGATAAAGTAATTGTTATGTTAGGGTGTAAGGGGTGTGAGATAGCTTTGGGAGATAGAATTGAGAGGATTGACTTAGCTGTCCTGCCCATGTATGATTTCGACGTAATCGTCGGCATGGATTGGTTGGTTAGACATGGAGCAGTTATCGACTGCAGTAGAAGTATAATAAGGCTGAATCCAGTAGATGGGCCTTAGTATGAGTTTAAAGGAAACCGAGGTGGAACCTCAATTCCTTGGATTTCGGCCCTAGAGGCAACCAAGCTGATGGATCAGGGTTGCCTAGGATTTTTGGTATCAGTGATAGATTCCTCGGCTCAAGAAGTGAAGCTGGAGGAAGTACCTGTGGTGAGAGAATACCCAGACGTGTTTCCTCAGGAATTGCCTGGCTTGCCACCAGAGCGTGAAGTAGAATTCGTGATTGAGTTGGCACCTGGAACTGAACCAATCTCAAAGGCACCGTATAGGATGTCGTTGTCTGAGTTGAAGGAGCTGAAGGTGCAGATGCAAGAGCTACTGGATAAAGGATTTATCCGCCCCAGTGCTTCACCGTGGGGAGCTCCGGTGCTGTTTGTGAAGAAGAAATGGCACGTTAAGGCTGTGTATAGACTACAGACAACTAAACCAAGTGACGATCAAGAACAAGTATCCTTTGCCAAGGATTGATGATCTGTTTGATCAGCTGGAAGGAGCATGTGTATTCTCTAAGATAGACCTAAGGACAGGCTATCACCAGCTAAGGATCAAGAAGGAGGATATCTCGAAGACTGCCTTTAGGACGAGATATGGGCATTACGAGTTCACCGTCATGCCATTTGGATTGACAAATGCCCCAGCTGCATTCATGGATATGATGAACAGGGTGTTCAAGGAGTTCCTAGATTGATTCGTGATAGTCTTCATCGACGATATCCTGGTGTACTCGAAGAGCTCTGAGGACCATGAGCAGCATTTGAGGACTGTCCTACAGACACTAAGGGAGCATTCCCTGTACGCCAAGTTCAGCAAGTGTGAGTTTTGGCTCAATAGAGTGGCGTTCCTTGGACATATAGTGTCTGGCAAAGGAATATCAGTAGATCCAGCTAAGATCGAGGCTGTGGAGAAGTGGCCGAGGCCTACAACCGTAACTGAAGTACGAAGTTTCCTTGGATTAGCTGGATATTACAGACGCTTCGTGGAAAGGTTCTCCGCGATAGCCGCTCCAATGACGAAATTATTGAAGAAGAAATCGAAGTTCGAATGGACCACGAAGTGCGAGGAGAGTTTGCAGGAGTTGAAGGATCGATTGACTTCCGCGCCAGTGCTAACCATCCCATCTGGACCTGGAGGATTTGAGGTTTACAGCGATGCTTCGCTAAGAGGTCTGGGATGTGTCCTAATGCAGCATGGACGAGTAGTAGCATATGCGTCTCGACAATTGAAGCCGCATGAGATGAATTATCCGACGCACGACTTGGAGTTGGCAGCCATAGTATTTGCGTTGAAGATCTGGAGGCACTATTGTCGCGACCTAAAATTAAAGTTTTAGGTTAATGGATTACCAAGTTAATTAAATGAAATTAATTAACCTAGTTTGAACTCTCCCAAGCTCTACCAAATCGCAACTTAGGTTCAATGTTTAATCATGCAAAGATTTTTAACATGGAGTCGCCACTAATCATTTCTTGGTAGGTTGATTAGAAACCTAAGTAATCTAGTGGGAGAACTAAATTACTTCTGCGAACCAGAGATTTTAAGTTCGGGACTTGGTTACATTAATTTTTTGAATTAATGCCCTTTCGGTACCAATTTCATGAAAAAATGTTTGATTTGGCAATTTTGATGAATTTTGAAGTGAAGTTCAAATGTGCAATTTTTTTGTTTTCTTTTGTTAAATGTGATGCAAATACAATCTAACTATATGACATGTGAAATGTAATGACGTGGCAAGGACTATGCTATATGCATGACGTAGCAGATATGACATGGCAATATATGCATAATGTTTAATATTACATGCTATGCAAAATGAATGACCCTTTTTTATGGTATTTTTTATTTTAGATTTTGGATTTATTATAAAAGAATGCAAAATCACCCAAAGCAAACAAAGATGTGAAGAGAGAGCAGGTAAAGTAAAACTACCCTAAGGACAGTGAAAATAAAACCCGCAACTCGTCGGGTGAATAATTACAGACCAATTAAATAAAACCCGAGACATGATTCGGGAATACAACAAAAATGGACCGGAATGGACATCGGTCAAACACCCGTCACCAAGCCTCATGGGTCGGGAATACAACAAAACGGACCGGAATGGACATCGGTCATCCTCCAGTCTTCAAAGCATCGGGTCGAAAACCAAATGAAAATAATGAACTTTCCAATCGGACATGCACAATCACCAATGAGTTAAGACAATTCAAACGCTCAAAGAAAGTTTAACACGTGCTGATTAAACTTCATTGAGACCATGTTTTACATTTTCCAATGCATTAACAAAAAATACGAATTAAACCATACTGTCCATGAACATGCTTAGGGAGGAAGCAGTAACCATAAAATACAAAAGAAATAATGAAATGTATGCAAAATTTCTGAGATTTTTTATGTGGATGGGAAAATGTGTCGTTGACAACTTTCATGTTTTGCCTTCTTATTGAAGAGACACTCATTTTCGTGTAGAAAATGGTCTTTCATGAGAGCTCAGCAGCAAACAAACAAATTTCACAGAACAGACATACTTCAGGATTAAGCTCAAATGGACACTCAAATCTCAAAATTAATGCACCAAACTTTCCAGTCTACTAAACAAGACCCCAATGAACAACTTTCATTTTTTGTGAAGTTTCAAAAGAAGGCTCTAAACATGAGATAACTGCGAATCAATATGACCACGCACAGAAAAAAAAACACTCAGACTCAAGGACACCAACAGAGTTGCATGATTTCATTAAATGCATTAAAATATGAAACGTGCATGAATATTTTTGTATTTTTTATATGTTATGCATCAGGATGTTATGAACAAATGTCATGAATAGGTCTTTATGAAACGAAGTCTAGAATAACCCATGGAAAATCATTTAGCGTGAAAGGTCAGATGAGAAAAATTCCATCTCAGGTTCTGATCACCATATTTCCAGATTCTGCTCTTCAATTTCCGGACCTTTTTGACATAGCAAACGACGTCCATTTTCGCGCCATAATATATCAAATCGAAGATCTCAAAGTCGTCTACAAAAGTCCAGAAGATAAGTTTCCAAGATCTCGTCATCTAGGCATGAACATTTCGGTTGCAAGACCACTGGGTATGCTGATCCGAAAATGAAAAAACTTGTGGACTTGCACCTCAACGTCAACCACCATCAATAAGCAATACAAGTTCAACATATTTATGACATATGCATCGGTTGCAGCAGCAAATGATCACTGGTCACCTCTAATCTCCTCTCATTTAGGCTCAAATAATCATCCACTCACAATCCTTGCCATACATACGACTACAAGGTTTGAGAAAACTACCTCTCGTGACATGGTGAGTTGCGTTGATGATGAACTTGGGACGGTGACGCGACGAAGGGAGAAATATTCCGGCCTCCTCCTCCCTTGCTTTCCGCGGTCGCTCTTCGTTTTTTTTTTTTTTTTTTTTCAAGATCGCTCTTATTTTTTCTCTCAAAATCTCAATCCTTCCATATTTTTTCTCTCTTCCTCCCCCCTCTTGGGTCTCTGAGATTTTGAGTATCCGCAATTCGGTCCCTGAAGAAATTTTCACAAAATGTTCGGCGCATTTTCCCCATGTCTAGTCCAATCACCTATCAAATTTCAGCTCAAATCCACCGCCGTTAGCCTTAATGCAATGCAGAAAAATTAAACATGGAATGCATGAAAAATTATTTTTGGCGAGAATCAATTCTCATTTTTATGCAAAAAAAAAAAAATCAAAAATCAAAATTTAGGTGTCAACAGCTGCCCCTCTTTGAGTGGAAGCTCGTAGAGGTTTCGCTCAAAGACAAAATTGAAACCTAAATTTTTGCCAATACAAATGATGAATGATAATAATTTTTTTTTTGTGGGAGTTTTGTCCCATTTTCTATACAAGAGAATGATGCATGATATACAAGACCGAAAATAACATGTGTCAAGACTCCTTTTTCCCGTGAAATGGATTAAAGAAATATGCACATGGATCGCATATAGAGATACCCGTTTTTACCAAATACCTCATAATGCTGATGATTCCCTCAAGCTCCAAACTTCTTGTAGATGCATGGAACTTAAGGTACTGGGTGCCTATCCGTTACCAGAGGTTTCCCCCTGATGCGAGAAAGCGCAAGATCTGTAAGGGGATGTGTCCACTGCATCTCTTCGAGTGCAATCACATATGGTTTCTTTCAAGATCATTAGAGCTAGTCTTTGATGATCTGAAAGGGTATCAAAACCATAAGAGCATGTCGATTATGATTTTGACGAGGGATGTGTCCACCAAATCTCTTTAGGTGAAATCACATCAAGGAGATAGGTACCGCCAACCCCACAGGGCGGTGACCATATCGGAAGGATATGTCGCAGAAGCGAAGTCATATCAAGGAGGGATATGCTGCCAATCTTACAGGGCAGAATCCTATCAAGAGATGAATGAGGTACCGCCAACCCCACAGGGCGGTGACCAGATCAACTCACATAGATGAGGTACCGCCAACCCCACAGGGCGGTGACCAGATTGAAATTGTGCTGCACGAATTGTATCAGTGCAAACACAGGATGTTGGAATTGTAATTTTGAGAAGAGGTCCAGGAAACTTACCTGGATTTTCTGGGTGGTTAAGAGGTAGATTTCTTTCAAGATCATTAGAGCTGGTCTTTGATGATCTGAAAGGGACCGAGATCACTAGAGCTGGTCTTTGATGATCCGGAAGAGTTTCGAGATCGCTAGAGCTGGTCTTGGACGATCCGAAAGGGAGATGTGCCGCCAATCTCATAGGGCGGTAATTACATCGAGAGGGTGTGCTACACGAGCCATGTCAGTGTAAACACAAGATATTCAAAAATGGGTTCAGAAAACTTACCTGGGTCTTCTGAACGAATGGTCAAGGAGTAGACAGGCTGACTGCATCATACCTGCTTATTCACTTGAAGCAAAGTTATGCGCATAGACAAAATCAATGCTAATGCGACATGTATTTCATAAAAATCACACTTCACTGAAGAAGGTGAATGCTTGAATGACTGTATGTGTCGCAACAGATTTGAGTGCCTTAACAATCATCAGATTTTCATTCTTTTGAAAGGCTCAGGTTGAAAACATACTTACCTGAGAGCTTGGAAGATTGCCAAGTGGACACTTGCCAGCATGGCTTGTTCATTCAATCATCCTTGGATGAATTTCAAGACCTCATGAGGTAACTTGAATATTAGGGATGCATGTGCTCAAACAATGTTTAGATGTAACATGTACAGGCATGCATGCTGAAATTCATTCAGTGGATTTATGCAAAACTATTCTGTCAAGTTCGCATCACCAATTCTGTTCAAGGAGGTAATTACATTGTGAATACCTCGAATGTACTCTGAATGGGGGACTTCAGTCCGAAAGGGCTTTCTCCTACTCTCGAGAAAAGCTATTTATCCTAACTGTAGGATTCAAGAGAAATCACTCAATCTTACCATCATCGCTTTCAACAAGGGTCTGAGTAATCTCGCAATTGATACGACCAAGCCGATCTAGAGGTCTTGATTGGGACCGTAATATAGGCTAGGTCAATGGCTTACCAAATGGGACTCCTGTGGAGTCAAGGCTTTTTTGAAAGAGATCTTCATCATCTGCTCCGGGTTTACAAGTCAAGAACCCTGCAAAAATGAGAGAGAAATAATCCTGCTCGAACTTCTTCGAGCGATGCTTAAAATCATTCAACTTCTACGTTAATTCATGTGCCCTAATCAGAAGAGGCTTTGAAGGGTTGTAACGTAGGTTAGGATTTGGGACTGAGAAACGAAAAGGCTCGTTTTGGCTCAGAAAATATGTAAGAATGGCTTGATGCTAGTGATCATTGCTGTCTTGTCACCGATCTTGGCCTTCTGAAATTGATTTCAAAATGTGCCATCACTGCTTGAGGATGGAGCTTCCGCTGATGATTGCAATTTCCCATTTGACTCTCTTGGAGACTTTTTCTTTACAAGTCTGTCATTTGGGATTTTCAAAATAAATGAACAAGGATTTGAATGGGCATTGGCCTCGCTTTTGATAGGCATTTTGCTTTTTATTGCCCGGAATTTTCTGTGGGACTAGCCTTTGCTTTTCTTACTCCCATCTCCCTCTTTTTTTTTTCTTTTTTTTTGTTTCTCTTCTTTTTAAATCCCATGATTTTGAATGAGAGATTAAAACAGCATGAATACTAACTGACAAAAGCTGTGTCAAACAATCACATGAAGCAAGATTTGGGAATTCTCTATTAACCCGATCTCTTCAATTCTGAGTGATGGCGTTATCTTCAAATCGGAACGAGCAATGATCACCAACAGGGTTTGAGAAATGAATATACAGGCTCAAGTGGGCTATGCAATGGATGTAGTGTATAGGATAGAGAAATGAATGCTCTTCATCATCCTAAGGCACTTGAATTAAAGTTCGAGTAAAATGCAAAGCAAGACCCGAAGATTGATGCTAGTCTGAGCAAGAGAATTTCTAACCATTTACCTCATGCTGTTGCTGGAATTACCTCGTCCTGCCCCAATGTGGGGTGGTTCTTGACAGGGGTAAGAAAATGAAACCGCCGCTCAAGAGGTTTGCAATGGACACCTGTAGTGTTTAGATAGAGAAATGGATGCCTCTGTCATTTCGGCTATCGTACTTTTTGCGAGAAAACACACCGCCTCGAGGAATGCGGATTCCGACTACCGCTCATCTCACTGGGGATTAGATTACAGGACGTGTATGGGAATGGCTTGCCTTTCATCATCCTGTCATGCCCCATTCGATGCATCATATGCAATTCATGCTCCTATTCAAAGTTGGTAAATTAAACATGAAGAACAATCATGTATAAATCACACAATTTGCAAGCATTTTTTCAATCAAGCAGATGTAGCAATTAATCAGAATTGCCATGCTTCTCAAAAACAGATGAAGGGGAATCTAAGTTGTCCCAAGACATGCGAGCGGATCAAACGAGTTTGAGTCGAGGAGGAGCTCATTCTCATGTTTGCCCCAGAATAAAAATATGCTCGCTCTAGTTGTGATATGGCGAAGGCCAACATGGTTGGTCGAATGCCCTTGTTTGCCTCATTTCCATCAGGATGGATCGCATCAGGCGATCATGGCTTTTGCCAAAATTGGGAATTGCTCCAGACATAGTCACTGCTGGGGATTTGACTTTGAGTTTCGGCAAATGACTTGTTTCCACACCGGATCCTACACAAGAGAATGTGCATGAAATAGAATCTTAAGATGATGGAGAAGCTTCGATTTTGATTTGCTTCAGTGGTAGCAATCAAAAGCATGTCTTCTAGTTCGGCACTTGCAAAAATTGGGTGTCACTTTGAAAGACATATGAGACAGAGAGAGAGGGTACTCCCTCTTTCCAATTTTGGATCTCGCTATTAATTTGCCCCATTCTCAATCAGGTAGGCTTTGGCAGAATCCAAAATTGCCCCCCTGTACATGCCCCAGCTGGGAGTTTGACTTTGGGAATTTTGACGGACAAGGACCTCTTCTATTTGCCCGGTGTTCCTTTAGCTGACGTCGCATGGTCAAAAGGTCGGTGAAGCAAAGATTTGCTTTGATCGATTGATATCAAATAACTCATGAGATTTTTGTGAAAATCTTGATGAACAAGTCATGCAAGCATGCAAGAAGACTCTGGGGATCATGAGTTGTCTTTGTCCATGTGAATGAGTTGCAGAAATTTTGGTGTCTGCTTTGAGAATTTCAAGATTTTTTTTGGATTTTATTGAGTTTTAAGGGGGAGTGATACTTACCTATCCGGCAAGTGATGACCCCTGCAGAAATGAAAAGGGAATGTGTTAGTATACGTTCTCATATTCTGGAAAAATTGGAACGATACTGCTTTACCCTTGTATGTACTTCTTGAATGCTTTGCGTGACCCTTTTAGCAGCTTCACTGGACTGAGTTTTTCTCGGCTTCTGTTGGGTTTTTCTCATTCGGGCCAAGGTCGTGACAAAGTATAGTCTTTGGTCTCGTTCATTGAGTATTCTTACTCCTCTCTGCAAAAGTGCAAAAAATTATATTATTTATTTACAACATTTACAACATTCCCCAATTCTGGGGATCGAACTCGAGACATCTCGGACCACTGCCATTCCCCATGCCATCCGGTCCATGGGACCTTAGGCGTCTATGAGGGTTCTCTTTTAATCTTTGAGATGACGTGGCTTTGTTACATTGGATTGGGCAGTTCCACGTCATTGTGTTTTTGCAAGGCAATTTGCAATCCCTGTTAAGAATAAAATAAAGTAATTCAGAACTCGAGATGATTATGGGTAAATTGGAACGATACAACATTACCCATCTTTGAGATTGCTCGGGTCTTTTGTTCGTATTTTTCTTTATTTGAAGCCGTCCATCTTATGGTAATGTCCACGAATCGGTTTGTCCTCAGTTTTGTTCAACCAGGGAATTTCAAATCGTATTCTCGGGTCGGTTTGCAAATTCCTGAAAACAAAAGGGGCCCAATTTAAAACTGTAGCAATTGAGGGTAAATTGGGACGATACGGAGTTACCCTTTGAGTTTGCGTGGACTTTTTACTCGTGATTAATCCATCGCGAGTTTTGGGGCAGCAACGGATCCACGCATTTAATAGAAGGAAGGCAGATCATTTCTTCGCAAATTACAGAAATCTATAAAGGTAAAAAGAAAATCCTACGCAAGGAAGTAAAACAAATACACCCATCTAGGATTGGTTCTGCTTCCTCCACAGGCTCTCCCGTGATCAGTCAATTTTATTCAGAGTCAGGTAGGCATCGGACATATTGAAGGTCTGGTGGTTACTGGTTGAGCATACGCATCACAGCCCCGATATTCTACCGACATCGAACTGATCGATCATGGCGAAAAGATCATCGTCAATGCTCGCTTGGTGGTGATCTGTCCCCTCTTTCTCGGGAGGTATCGATGCTGATCCAGTAGGATTGGTCTTTCTGTACCCTGCTCCAACAGAACTCGATCTGTTATGAACTGATCTAACTCACCTCTTAAACGGGCGTTCTCGATCTTCAGGTACTGTCTTTCATCGAGTGCGAGGAGGCTATGGCAGTTGGGGCAAGTGGTGGAGTCGAAAGCTTCCTTGTACCTCTTGTTTTCTGCTCGGAGTTTTTCATTTTCAGCTTTCAGAAACTCAACTTCACTGCGCTCGTGTTGAGTCCTTACTCGGGTTCGCCTGTTTTGAAACCAAAACTTGATTTGCATAAGGTTCAGCCCTGTTTCTTGGCTCAGTTTCCTTCTTTGTTTGTCATCCGGCATAGGGTACCTTCTGAAGAAATCTTCGAGTTTTTGAATCTGACACTGGTATGACGCCGACGACGCTTCCTTTGACCCTGGTTGTTGTTGTCTGTGTCGTTATCGAGATCTTGGACGTCATAGGCGGAAGGGACAGGCTCCATGGTATGAATTCCAAACATGGCATCGAACTCTGCATCTCCCATGTTCAGCAAGTAGCGATAGTTCTCGAGATTGTTGGGTTGAGACATCCTCGATTGCCTAATGGTTTCACAAGGTTTGCTATCTCTTCTCGTATTTTCACCCTCTCAAAATTTCTCTGAGTGGTCGTGTATGCTTTGAAACTCTTCTCTGAGCATGGATGAAAATTATCAAGGAAACGTCTCTTTTAAAACTTAGGCGTGGATTCAGAAATCGTATCGCTCCTCCCGAGAGTTCAGTCTTTCTCGCATCTCTCACTCGGCTTGTCTTCTTCCATCTTTTCGTGGTAGAGGGCCCCTGTCATCATCTCCACCGTTGATTTGCTGGCGAGTTCTCCCATAAAGACGAATCCTATCTTCTTTTCTGCTGAAAGTTTCTTTGTCTCCCACTCAGCTCGTCTTTTCCTTTCTTCTTTTTCAAAGTGGCGGTACCACCTTTTCGCAAGGATGTCGGATTTGCTCGGCTCGAGATTGCAAACGTGTAGTGGATTCGAGCCAACGGGGGTGATACCGACAGAGAATGGCAGATGGGAAAATCTGACCAATGGAGACCACCCCTGTGAAATCACTATTTAACTCGAAGCAGATTATCACCTTCGCGTTCCAGTCATCTGCCTCACCTCTCTCCTCCTTTCTTTCGTATTCTGCTTTCAAAAATATTCTGCTTTCAAAAATGGCCAATTCTCCTAACCATACCTTCTCCGCCGAAGTCCTGCCTGGGGGGGAGAGACTCTACAATCTTCTTGGTAGAGGTTACGCTTATATAGCCAAAACTCTACCGTTGAGGCTGAAATCCTCGGTCTATTCAGGACCGTGGACGCTGCTTCTGTTGAGGGTACCCAACTGGGGAGGGAGTATCGGAACTTCCCGACCCTCTTCATCAATTTTCTGGCCGCCATAACCGCGCTTATGAGACGGTCCTTGTGACTGCCGTCGTGAAAGCTCGTTACCAAGACCGGCACGAGCGTCTGGAAACAGTTACATTTGTGGCTGATAATCACAAGAAGGCCCTCAAGTTTGCCAACAATCAGCTTTCGTGGCTGGTTCGTGAGAGGGGAAAATTGGTGGACCGTCTGGCCTGGTCCGAACTTACGCCGAACAGGAGCGGGGCAATATTGTGATGAGGTGCAAATGCGGTTGGCTGCAGGAGAGACTTGATGACATTACGGCAGACATTGCTTCGAGAGGGCGGCGATTCCGAACCTGGAGTTTGCCGTCGAGCATTATGAGGCCAGTATGCCCAGGCTAAGGAGAAGTGCGATCGCCTTCTTTAGGC
>JAGVVM010020678.1:0-14206 GCA_019149425.1 Psidium friedrichsthalianum | reverse complement strand
GACAGGTAAGGGGGGTAAATAAGGGTACTTGGTATGGAGCTATCAACGTGCTTCGTGGCCTTCAAATTTTTTTAGGTTGTTTCCAACTAAGTCATGCCGAAATCACACCAATTGGTGGTATGTTCAATGCTTCAAGGGGAGTGGGCATCCAACAGAGAACTGGGACCTACTCAACATTTCAGGTAAAATTTGACAAAATGTAACATATGGAGGGAATGTGTCTAAGCTTGTACCAATTTTAGGGACTTTTGTATGACGCCAAATATTAGTGTTAGAGTAAATTTCCTCAATATAAGCAGTATTCTGGCTTGGGATATTTTTGTTCCTAGTAACAAAAGGAGCTCAGCAAATATCTATTAAAGTGAATATGGTGATTTTTTTTTTGAGTGCCATCCCTAGGTACGTCAACGCAGAAATAAACAACAAAAGTCACATTACGTTGTTACTGAGAAAAAAAATCAGAAAAAATGTTCATTTTTAAGAAAAGAGTCCACAGCCAACTAGCCACCACTAAGTCATACCAATTTACACCTTTCCTCACACGTTTTTTTCAATTTTTAAAGAAAATAGAATTTATATTGGTATTAGACCAAATGGGGTCTTCTTTCTACTTAAAATGGACTCGTATCACTAAGGAAATAGCAACTTGTGCTAGGCGGGCCAAAACAGAGCTGCATGGACCGAATACTAAGTTTATGGGTTGTCTAATTTAGTCGCTTCAGGCTTTGTATTTGGATGTTTCCATGGTATTCACATATCCAAAAAAGTCAATTTGAGTACTTACCTGTGATCATGAGCTAAGGTGACAAGATTCAATGTACAAACATCTAATTCGGCACTAACTAAAATTAATTTTCAATTTGGGCAGGGTTGGGTAATTTGCGCGAAGAACCTATAACCAAAGTTGAGCTAAATAAAAAGGATTGAATGATTTAGTGTACGTATAAAATATGTATATCAAAACATTTTTATCGTTTCATATGATTGCGTTTGCTTAATAACATGGAAGACCAGATTTATATAATATTCAACCCCAAGTTAATCGATCATAACTGAGGACACCATGCGTATGTTTAATTTGTGTCTGCGGGGGATCCTAATTAGAAGTCTGGAGGGCCAGCTAATGTAAGCCTTCCACAAATACTTGTGCGATGTAGCGGAAACGAAGTCAAATAAATGATTTATAGACTCACCATAACATTTTAAAGAAGGAGAAAGAATGGATGAATAAGAAGATAGACTCCAGAAGAATTAGTATTGTTCGTTTGGCGGTAAATTCTGCGAAAGGTCGATCTCGGATCCTAGGAGGGAGGGCGTGTTTGCTAACGTCTTTCAGAGAGTAACGCTGGAGAGTTGCTAGTTGTACAAGTCGCTCGGCCTTGTATGGGCGTATTGTAGCCTTGTTCTCTACATTGCTCGTGCCTGGGTCGGGCGAGTGCAATTAGCCAAAGCATAAAACTAGAGGGCTTGGGTCTGACATCTCTTCAGATTGTGCCTGGAGTCGATAGATGTTGTACTTCCTCAGCAGCTCCTCGCCTGGGGACGAGGGCCTGGTCTCTTGTCTGTCCATTTCGTGATCAATCATCAGTTCTTTCTTGTGACCGTATCGAGAAATGATTCCACGGCAACATGCCCTTCTAAAGAGTCTAGTGTTGTTTAGGCAATCCACGCGAAACGAAGGGGCGGGAGCTTTATGTGATTGCTGTCAAATACAGAATTATCAGGCAATATGCCTAAGGAGAAAACTGAGAGGGTCTGGGCAGAAAAGGAGGGGGGAGGAAAGGAGAGGAGTGGTGGAGTGAGGGTGAGTCTGGAAGGGTGGTAGGAAAGGGGGAAGGGGGGAAGGATAGGAGGAAAGAGGATGTCAAGGTTGGGAACTTTTAAACTCGTCGCGACTAGATGTCCGACCCTGAATAGAGACAACCAATGGCACCCATGCGATCCATGGCGGACGAAGTTGATAGGACCGGAACAGAGTGCGTGATTTCTCGATTCCATTGCTCATGCAAATTCTAGACTGATCCCTCCTAGGAGGACCTGTATTTCCTCAGTAGATTTTTACTGATCCTTTGAAATAAAGAGAGTTTTGATAATGTATAGTAGAGTGAGCTCATGCCGCAGCCACATAATCGTGTAATCCGCTGAAATATAAGTATTTTGTTGTTGTGATTGATTATATTTTCCAGGGACTTTGCAGACATGTCACACTTTTGAGCAATCCTGGTTGGAGTCGTTATATAATAGATTTAGATTTATTGGAAAATTAGCTATAATATTAAATTTATAATAAGTCACAGACAGGGCCTCAAATATAGGTATAGGTTTTTTGTTGTTATCAGATTTTTACATGTTAATTCATTACCTGCGACAATAACTGACAAGTTACTGAACATTGAGAACTCTCTGCTGTCCTTAATATACATTTTGACAGTCAGATGATTGATTGGATTAACTTTGCCGTCTCTTAACAAGGAAATGGGGAGTGCTTTCAAACTTGGATGGTTAAGGGTTTACACTATGGTATAACTTTCTCCCAATTAAAGTAATATTGAAGTTGCTTCCCCTCAGAAGCATTAGTTGAGGGACAGAGAATTTACTGGTATAGCGTTACCCGTTGTATTGACGTTCTATAAGATCGTATCCCCATTTTATTTTTAGACGTATTTCTGCTTGTAACGGGGGGATTAAATATGATTTGAACAAATTACGAGCGCCTCATGAGCATACGGTGCGGCGAGTGGCCTTTTGTAATTTTGTTTTAGTGTAAAAGATCAATGAACAATAATCTAGTTAGAGAGAAAAAAAAAAGAAAGAAAAAAAGAAATAGACAAGAGATTTTGTGGGGATAGTAGCGGAAGTCACATATCGGGTTGCCCTAATTTGTGGAGGCGGATTAAGGTACATCTGACGCAAGAGTGCCATAACTTATTGTATGCGCTCCCATTTTTTTGAGTGGCCCACACGACAGACCTTTTTTTCATTTACCTTTAAGTGCTTGACATCGAGGAATTGATGCTACTGTCAGCTTTCCGGCTGCCTTATACTAGCTAGGGTTGGCATCTATATAAGCGGTTGCAAACTATTCCGGTTCAACTGTCCGGCGTCCATGTAACGCAGGCACTCGAGTGATCAATTTTTAAACGTGATGGTGCTACAGTGAACGAAAAACACAAAGTTATGGCACTCAAAAGTGAACACCGTTAACCAAGAAATTAGGCCTTGTATAAGTACTTATCCCGAGATGTGTGCGACCAGTTCATCATAAGAGTGCAAATGAAAATCACTAGTTAGGAAACAAGGTCGCCTGTAAACCAGGATTGACACCGTATGAAACTAAAGTCATTTTATGTGACCAGCGGCATTGCTCATTGACCAATTTCGAAATGGATAAAGGCTGAATTTAATTTAACTAGTGGCATAGTCTCAATAATGTCATGCCCGCAATTCCCATCAATGCACATGACAAAAATCCCCTATTAACCTGTACAATCAGCTTAGTTAACAACTGATACGACGACCGCAAGACACTCCCGTAAACCATAACGACCTCAGAGTTGCTAGCCACACCGGAAACGAACGTTCTTCTCCCAAACTAAACACAGGAAAGGAGTAGGAGAGAGACAGTATCAATAATGTATACAACCCCAAACCTTTATATAGCAACATAACAGAGTCCATTCCAATTCTGCTCTTACATCTCTTTTCCATACAACTATTAGCGCTGACGTCATATAATACACAGTTCACAAGCTTTCACCGCCTCATGACACTCTTTGCTCACCTTACATCACAAAAAGGGTCTTAGGTTGGTAATTTCTCCCTCCGTCTACAAGCAAATATACAAATTTCTACAAAAGGGCTTCTGCCTTGAACCCGATCCATCATCATCCGTCCCAACCATCTGGGCTAAGGAAAGAATAAGTTGCAATACTAATATCCATTGGATCCCCTGTTTCATTGGGATTGCATTCATTGCGGCAGTCTGGAGTCTAGTCTGACAGAGGGAAAGTCAACCCTTGATGAGAACAAATCTCAATAAGCTACCTCTAATCCTTTCTCAGGACAACCAAATAACCTCAGACCCAACTCTATACCTCATCTAGGGCACTCAAATTACAGGGCCAGACATTAATAATCCAGGTAGATTATTTAAGAAAACTCGCTACGAAATGGCCAGGCATAAAAGCAACACAGGTCTAGTCTAAGACTATAAAACCAGAATATCACAGAAAATAGTCAATCAATGGCTCGTCATGAATGGCCAAGTTGTAAAACAAACAAGTCCAATCTATGACAATCACTGCAAATATATATTCATGCACGCTCAACTTAGCCTAGGCTTAACAGCCAATTTGACCCTCGTCATATAGGCGCCAGGTCCGACCCGCGTCTTAAAGGCACATCAAGTCCGTGCTCCAACCCACATAGAAGAACTGTCTCAGGTCGGCACGCTTATCACTCCAGCTATCCCACGTCAAACACATTAAGGCGCACGAGGCTACGTATTCCGCCTCTAAAGCTACATTTTCCGCTTCTGTGGCTACATATTACTCCAAGTCACATTATGGATACGTATTCCGCCTCTATGGCTACATATTTGCCAAGTCTCATTATGACTACATATTCGCCAAGTCATCGATGATATGAAATTAAACGCGCGAAAACTATCGGACACACCATTTAGGCATAAAATCAATCAAATTCATTTGGGCAAAATCGTCGGCTAGGTACGTTAGGCCATCTTTCAAAACACGTGCCCAAATATTTCAATCTACATGGCGGACACAATGGACAAGCCAATTAATTTGTTTCACATGTGCAATTTTATTGAAAATGCCCAATTTCTCACATGGGACCCAAAATGACCAAATAATTAATTCCAAGAATACGTTGATAATCCTCAAATATTATTTTGAATATGGACAGGGGTTTCAAATATTTGAAATAGTAATATAAGATATTGCTTAGGCCCGATTTTGCATAAAATGCTCCAAAATATATTTTTCGGTATTCGAACCACACGGGACCCATAAAACTTGTCATTTTAAAACCAAAATCAAATTGGACAACACAAGAACAGTGTTCGTGGGTCGTGAACAATGACTTTTAAATACTATTTGGCCCGTTTTTGAATAAAAGTCTAAAAACTCCATTTTTCGGTGCCCAAACCTCGCAGGACCCACATCAACCACCTCAAACAGCCTTATTCAACCATGGACAGCAACATATCTCCTTCAAACAACACACTCATAGCATCCCACAGATTCGGTTCACACAAGTACACCAATCACGGCAATTTTCCTAAACCGATTTACCTCGAATCGGTCCCTAGAGTTAATCCATGGCATGCTTAACATCCTAATCGAAGATTAGAGGATTAATTTACCACAACAAAGTAGAAACGAAGCCGAAGGAGTAGCTGGAACGGCGATGGCACGGCGGCAATCGGTGGCGCACGGCGAACGGCAGTGAAAACGGGTGGAACCGAAGCTAAATAAGGCTAAACCAAGGTCACATTGAACTGGAAAATAAGTTTATAACATGAGCACGGGTTCTAGGGACAGCCGAGATGACATATATTAACGGAAACCAAAAATGAAAAACTGGAAATCTGAGACAGATTCATCGATCGAAATGAAATAGCTTGAACGAAGACTCAAATGGTATCGGATCGAAGTGAAACAAATTGGAAAAGACTCACCTAAGATCGAACTATGACATATCAATTCCAACGGTCGGATTTCCTTCAGTGGTTGGTGAAAGTGGGCGTTAAATGCAGCGACAGCAACAAAGAGAGAGGGGGAGAAAACCAATCGGTTTGGGGGTAAGAAAGAGAGAAAAACTGGTCAAAGATAGAGGAGAGAAAGAGAGAGAGAAAAAGGTAGTCTTAGATGTTTATAGCTTCAAAGCTCAATTATGCAAGTTACTAGTCATCAAAAGCGGCATAAAGTTGAACGAATTAACTGATTGTCAAACTATCAGTAAATCATGAACTAATAGAATTTAGACACCAATAATTAAGTCAAACTTGGTCAAAAAAGTGATCGACAAGACACATCTCGAAATTTGTGCAGATTCGGGTCCAATCAGGGCTCAAACGGGACTGATTTGGCTTAACCGCTATCGGAAAAGACATAGAATGTTCACTAAATAATTTTTCTAGTCTCGCTAAAAATACCTCTATCCTCTAGCCATGGATTCTAGCACAAGTTGGGGGCAAAACTGAAATTTTCAATTTTGCCCTTTTCCACTTGGCAAACTAAGGCCAATCTGCTTATTTCACGCCTTTCGAGGCGACGTTTAATTTTCAACTGCGAATCTAGACAAATAGAAGTAGGGCGATGAGCAATAACAAGAAATGTGCGTCATGGTGGAGAACTATGGGTACGCCACATTCATATGATAGTGACTCTAGTAAATACTCAGACTAATGGGTGGCTTTTAGGAGATACGCGTATCGACCTGCAATTAGGTCCACGTACTTAAATTCCTAATTAGCTATTCCCTTTTGGTTAGTCATCTTGGAGTGATTAGTTTCGAGTGAGATTTAACTACAGTGCACCAATGAAATACATCCATTCTATTACAAATGCTGAGAGTGGATCGAATTTTAGGATGTCACATATAAATTATTGCTAATCCTCACTCAATCACGTGAATACGTAAGCTATAAAAAAGACAATTCAAATACATTATGACCATGGCACATAAGACTCAGAAAAAGGTTGCTGTAGGAATTGATGTATCGATGAATTTGGTACAATTTGGTGGGTTGTTCATAAGATTGAATAATTGTTAAACTACATAAGACTACTTATCAAAATTCTGTTTTGCCTTCATATTCTATGCCGACTTTCATTTCCACATCCAAACCCACACCCCTCACCTAGATTTGGTGCTTTAAGTTTACGGGGACTCTCACGTATGACTTAACCAGAACACATGAAAGTTTATAGGATAAATCTATGCGGATTTATGGAGATGCATAAATTCGCTCCGCAAAATAAGGGAAATTGCGGTAGGTTTTCTTGTGTATATGCTTTTCATTTTATTTAACAGAAATAACTTTTGTCTTACATAACTTTTGTCTAGTAAAATGATTAATTTGTCTTTAATTATGTGCCTCCATGGGAAATTTGGTCCTTTCTAGTATGGAAAATTGTTGAGATGTTCGTGTAATTTATATTATAAAAGTCTAACATTAAAGAATTAGTGTGATGCTGAGTAGTTAATATATCTAATTATGCCCATAGAGTGAAGATGAGTCCAACTGAATATGAGCTTGGACTTGGGCTCCCTCTAATGAGGTATTGGGCTTCTATTGCATGCTCCCAACAAATAGTATCTAAGGGTACGCATGGTAACACTTCTGATAGTGGATTTCTACTCCATGGTAGCACTTCTATAGTGGATTTCTACTCCATAAGTACTTTTAGAATAGAAGTCTGTTTAGTAATATAACTTCTAAAATAGAAATTCATTTGGTAAAAATTTTTATTTTTGAAAGAAATTTCTCCGTTTGAAATGAATTTTCACTTCTAATCTTATGTTTACCCCAATTTGAGAAGGAAAAAAAATTGCTTCCCAACTGAAGAAGTAATTCTTGCAGTAAAAAAAAAAAAAGAAATCTCGAAATACTTGTCATCTCATCTTATTTTCGACCACACCCGCCTGTGTCGACCTCCACTGCAACCCACTGTAGCCTGTGACCACCACCACCGACCACCCCCCTCCGCCAACCACCGATCACCCCCACCATTGGCCACCTTCGACCACTACCCATTGTTGACCTTCACCAGTCATTGCCCTATAATGACTTGAAATATTGCCAATGTGATCAACAGAATAAAATGGATTTTCGGTAATGAATATTGTGATTTGAAGATTGTGTGAGCTAGCTAAAGACACTAAAAGTTAGTGTCAAGAAATCAGGGACACCCTGTAGTTGAAATTTGGGCCTAATAGAGCTAAAAATATGCGAATTTGGGACCCAATTGGTAGAATTTGTGACACACGACGGGGGGACAAGTGGCGCCACATGCCCGCCACTTGGCAAATGATGGCACCGCCTTCCCCTACGAGGGACACCTCACCACTGCCCCACCGATTCCCCCTCCCCTCGCTTTATTTCTTCTCTTCTTCTTCATTCTCCTTCACTTCCTCGTGGACAATGCCACCTAAGACTCCATCTCTCTCTCTCTCTCTCTCTCTCTCTCTCTCTCTCTCTCTCTCTCTCTCTCATCTTCACTTCATCTTCGTCTTTATCTTTATCTTTATCTTTTTCTTCAGCCAAATTTGGTGAAGCACATTTGCCGATTGTCCTTGCCGAACCGCGCTGCCGCTCGTCCATCACTCAAGCTCCTAAGCTCGAGCCCTCATTGCCTCACTCAATCATTATTGCTACTCAAGCCATCAAGTTCTCAAGTTTCATCTCTAGCAGATGCTGTTCAAGCTCGAGGTTGCCCAAAGTCAAAGTCAATCAATGACGGTCTTTGTTTGTGTGAGAACTAAGGCAAGTAAACTTCTAACTCGCGTAGCTTCTAGAGGTTAATTTTGAGTGCATATTTGTCGGACCATTTTATGGATACTCTGAGTTGATTGACCTTCATTTGAGTAAGTTGAGTTAGTCTCAACGAAGTATAAATAGTGAATTCGAGTTGGGAGATGAAACTAATGGTCTTAATTGAGTTCAATTTAGGCGAGGGGTAAAGTTCGGTCCTAAAGTCGTGCGTGGATGAATGAGTTATTTACTCTTTCGATGCTTGAATTTGTGTTTGATGGCAGTTAATAAATTTGAACTACTGTGAACTGATGAATGGCTTGTTTCTTGATATATGGCGGAAACCACACACACATATATGTTGTTTAGTCCAAAGAATAATATGCTATTTTATTTCTTTTGTGATAGACGTAGAACTTGGGTGAGTAAGCTGTTTGCCCATAACCGTATTTCTCTATGTCATCAATTGAAGGCCAATAAAGATGAGATTTATGTTACATGAGCATGCTATCATAAAGCATTGAGAGCCGAGTATTTGATGCCGTCGATGTTTGATTCCAACGAAGCCCTATGGGAGCCGATACGGAATTTGAGAAGCCTCTGCTATGTGAGCAGAGAGACCCCCGTTGTTGTGATCGGGGAAGCCTTGGCATATTGAACGCCACATTAAGCACTCTATGGAGATTCAAAATAGGTGTGCCTAAAGTGAAAAGGACGAGTGGGATCTCATGCATTCATGATATCCATTGTGCATATTGCTCGTCAAACTCTTGAAGTTTTGCCCCATATCATCTTTTATGCATTATCCTGTGATATCTCATATGTGTGCTCTAGATTAACATTTAGGAACTATCATGTTAGACTTTTATTTGCTAAGCCCTTGCTCACTGATGTTAATATGGGTTTTCAAAAAACTAATATGTTGTCAATAGTACCCGCATCGCCCATGGTTCGTTATGGGGCACCTTTGGATTTTACTAAGGTATGGGAAGATTACGTAGACCCAGAGTTCCCAAAGGTTTATTTTAAAAAGTTGGTGTCGGTGTTGATGGTCGACGTATGGTTGGTCACTGGTCCAATACCATACCGTTTCGTAGGTATTTACATAAGGAGCTTTGATGATTGTTTAGTGGAACCTATCCCACTGGCTCCTAATAGTGGTAATGGTGGTACTGGCGATGATTAGGAGTAATGGGTTTTAGTGATATGGAGGTGGGAACGTGTATGTTGTGGGATTTTGGAAATGACATGATGGCCTGCATATTTTTGGGAGACCATGGCGATAGCTACGTTTTGTTTTGTTGTAGTTGGACGACTTCGTGAAGCTCGGGTGTTTGATCCTCATTCCCCAAAAGTGAGTCTGTAATATTCAAAGAAAAGTGATAACCTACCTATACATAGATAATATATATGTGTGTATAAAAACCGGGTAATCTCGTTCTATTTCTGTGTGAATTTTAAATATATTTGCAACAGGTATAGAATAAAGGTAACCCAAGTAGGCCATACCTTTATTTCTTATGTGCATGTGGTTGGTACGTGATTAGAGCTGCCATGGCCTGATTGTTTGATAGTCTTCCCATGCGCCTCTATTTATATACAATATCATATTAAAACAGAAGTGCCTAGTTAGTAAGCAAGTGTCTAGCCTAGATCATCAGAAGATGGTATCAAAGCCTAGGTTTGTGTTTGGAGTGATAAGATGCACTAGTGATGGAAGTGTTTTGGTAGGCAAGCACGTTTAAACTTACCCGTGCATATGATTGTGATTGATCTGGATTGGCCGTAGCATATCCTACTTCTTTTGTTTGGTAGTAACTGAAGTTACTTAATTGTAGGGACTGCACATTGAATCATTAGATTGATGGATTTAGGTGAAACCATGTGCAGAAACCATTGAGGCAAGATGTCACGCCCCGAACCCCACGAGCCACGCGACATCCTTGTTATACTGTACGGTCGAATGTTGACTACTACGACGGCCCAGGAAACTCGTCGTAACCAAACGACCTCAGACTTTTTGTAACAACGGAAGCGAGCTCCTTCAATCCCATACATCGAATAAGGGGAGAGAGAGAGACAGACCAATCAATTCATCAAATCACAATTTATATTGCTTGTCCTTTTTATACAATATTCAAGATGACGCCATACACAATCAAAGCTCTTGTCACCTCATTACAACCAATTGCTCGACCTTTACAACAAAGGACTTAGGGCGGCAAGTTTTCAACTCTAATAGCGAGCAAACCACACAAATTTCTACCAAGGGCTCTCTACCTCCACCCTACTCATCATCAAATCACAATTTATATTGCATGTCCTTTTTATACAACATTCAAGATGACGCCTAACACAATTCAAAGCTCTTGTCACCTCATTACAACCAATTGCTCGACCTTACAACAAAAGCACTTAGGTCGGCAAGTTCTCAACTCCAATAGCGAGCAAACCACACAAATTTCTACAAGGGGCTTCTACCTCCACCCTACTCATCATCATTGTCCCACCATCGAGTCTAGGGAAAGACTAGTCTCTAGATCATTTCCTTCGGGATCCTCTGTCTTACCCGTATTACATTCCTACTCGGACGGGGTCTGAAAAAAATAAGGGCAATCACCTCTGGAGAACAAATCTCAGCAAGATAACCCTAATCTCCTCCAGGATGCCGAACCAGACCTAGACCAAACTCTCAGGTCCCAACTCAGGTACTCAAAATCACCGGGCCAAATGTCCATTGCCAAAAAGCAGTTCAAATTTAGAAAAGTCGCCACAGGTGACAAGCATATAAAGTATTTTTTAACATGCCCAATCAGACCACACAAAATTCAGAGTAACACAGAAATAACACGACCAGTTAATAGCCCAACAAAGGCAATTAAACTTTCAATTTGAAACCACGTCCAATCCAGAACAATCAATGCAAAATACAATGCATGCACGCTCAATTTTGAGCCTCGGCTTAACAGGCCATTTGACCGCGTCATATAGGCGCATTAGGCCGTGCCACAACCCGCGTATGGGACGCCTCAGGTTGGCCCTTATTCACTATCAGATACCCGCGTCTTACGCTTCAGGGCGCACGAGGCTACGTTTCCGCCTCCGAGGCTACATTTTACGCCTCTATGGCTACATTTTACGCCAGGTGACTCATGGCTACATTTTACGCCAAGTCACAATGATATACAATCAAACATGCGAAAACCGTCGCATTCGCCTTTTCGGCAGTAAAATCCCTTTTTAAATTCATTGGACAGAAATCATCGGCCAAGTACATTAGGCCAACTTTCAAATACAAGTCCAAATATTCAATCCATATTCCGGCCAAATGGCCAAGCCAATCAACTCATTGTGAAACCCAAATTGTCGCACTCGCCTTTCGGGCAATAAAATCCTTTAAATTCATTTGGACCAAAATCATCGGCAAAGTACGTTAGGCCACATTTCAAATACAAGTCCAATTATTTCACTCAGGAATACGAAACAATGCAGTTTCAATTGGGCAAAAACCTGGCCAAGTACGTTAAGCCAAAACTTAAAACCTGTCGCCCAAATATTTCAATTCACATGGACGACAAAATGGCCAACCAATCAATTTCTTTCACGTGCCCAATTTTATCAAAAATGCCCAATTTCTCACATGGGACCAAAATGACCCAAATAATTATTTTCAAGTGTTCATGGAATATCTCCAAATATTATTTGAACACGAACACGGGCCCCAAATATTGGAATAGTAATATAAAACATTATTGGGCCGGTTTTGCATAAAAACGCTCCATAAACCATTTTTCGGTACCGAAACCACATGGGACCCACAAAATTTGTCGTTCAAACCAAAATCAAATTGGGCAGCATGTGAACAGTATTTCGTGTCCTCCCGGTCGTGAACAGTAATTTCAGAATACTATTTGCACCTTTTCGCTCTAAATATCCCGAAAAATCCATTTTCGGTATGTCCGACCACCTCACGGGCAAACCACAGCCAACCACCACCAACCAGCATTATTCAAGTTTATGGACAGCAACATTTCACAACACAGCCATTACAATCCACAGAAATTGATTTCAACCCCTCAAATACGCCGATTACGGCCAATGTTCTAAAGCGCATTACACGAATCGGTCCCTAGAAGCTAATCCATGGCAATACAGTCTAACATCATGACGAAGAGTTAGGGGTTAAATACCTAAACGATGCTAGTCAAAAACAGGGCTGAGGATGCAGCAATGGACCGGCGTTTTGTGGCCAACGACGACGGCGGCGGATTCCAGCGGACTTTAGGTGAACCGGGGCTATTTCAAAAGGCTTAACGGGAGGTTAACAAGCTGAAAATCAATATTCTTCCAACCAGGACAACGAGCTCCTAGGGATCGCTCCCTGGGGTCAACATATTTCATATGAGGGCCCTATATGAATTAGGGTAACAAACAGACTAGTTGTCGACCGAAACGGCGGAAGCAGATTCGAAAGAGTCAACGACCTGCCGGATCGAAGTGATTAAGTTGGAATAGAAACCATAAGACATTGAACGACAACATACCCAAAATTACGATGATCCAACAGTCGGATTTCGGTCACACGGCGGCCGATTGAATTCCGGCACCAGCAGAAATCTGGAAACCCAATAGAGAGAGAGAGCAAAATCAGAAAATGAAAGAGAGGGAGCAGAGGAGGAGAGCTTCTACGGCAAATAATGATGGGAGAAGAGTGGTTGACAATAACATATCCAGAGATAATTATGAAACACTATTCACTGGACACACGCCGAATAAAGCTTAACGAACTGACTGATTTTGGACTATCAGTGAAATTTGGAATGATAAAACTTGGGCCTCAATTATTTCAGTCAAAGGGGTCAAATTGGTCAAAGACCGATGACCTGACGAGGACAGTTCTCTCCGAAATCCCGTAAATTTCAAAGGACCAATTAGGGCTCCCAACGTGCGATTTGGCCTCAATTGCAATCGGAAAATAACTCCGGATTCGTCGTAAATTTTTTTCTAGCCTCTCTAAAAATATTCTACCCTCATGCCAGGATTCTAGTCAACAACCATAGGGACAAGATAGAAATTTCTAATTTTGACCAATTTTTTCACTAGGCATTACGAGATCCATCTACCCTTTTTTTGTGTTTTCGCTTTCAAGGCCACAGATTCAAAAATTCACAAACTGTGACACTCCTGAGAATCGAGTGTCTATATCTGGAAACCCAATTCGCGGCTCATTCATAGATGACAGCTTAAATAAAACTCTCAGACTAACGGGTGGCTTTTAGGAGTTCCCGGTTAGCGACATTTGGTCCACGTGTATATCCTAGTATCCTTTTCCCTTGCGTTGCATTCAGAGTGGCCAGCTCCCAAGTGAGATCATTTATAGCGCCTCCATGAAAATTTACCATTCTGCTATTCAAATCCGCGAAAAAGGGATCGAAACTCAGGTATCACAACACGAGGTAAGGCCGTTAGGATAGCTAGGAGCCTCACAAGTGGGTCAACAGGAGTGACGAGTGGAACCGCTAGCAAGATCCTCGCCTGGGGGAATTCTCAATAGCACTCACTACTGTAGGAACCCTTATGTAGGAAAAAGCTTAGCGGCAGGCATGCTTATGTAAGTGCTGAAGCTAGGGAAAACGCCTGCAACGCATGGACCTAGTGGATATGATCCTAATGTTGAAAACCGAATTGGATTCCGTGGAACAGGGA
>JAGVVM010020676.1:0-10143 GCA_019149425.1 Psidium friedrichsthalianum | reverse complement strand
CCCCTTGGGCGCCGATGTCCTCTTAGTCGTCGTCGTCGCCCATTCCGCTCCATTTTAGGTAAGCTCTACTACTAATCTTATTCTAGGTAGTGATATATGTGTGTGGGATGAAGTATTAGGGGCTGGTCGTGTTAATAAGGGTTAATATGTGATTAAGGATGTGTTTATATAAGGCTAATTGAGCAATTGTTGATTGGGCCGAGATATGAGCTTATGGATGCAATTGGCCTGAATTTGATTTGGTGGCTGCAAATTGATGGGGTGAGGCGTGTAGAAGGTTGGCCTAAGGTTACCTATGGGCTTAGGGCTTCGAAGTGTGGACAAACTACATCATATGAACTCATGGGCCTAGCATGTTATTATCGGGCTCTTGGAAAACGAAAATTCAGATTTAAGTGGGCCTTGAAATACTAATTTTGGGCTGCAAGGAAGGACTAGGCGTTATTAATGGTGGGCCTCAAGATATCAATGGGCTTAGGGGTTAAATCTTAAGCTAAATGGGCTAAATTGAACATTATGGGCTTAAATAAACTAATTGGCTTTCAATGGACGAAAATTGGAATTAATTGGGCCCAAATTATGATCTTAGACATTTACTTTATAAGCCCATATTGTACATGGGCCTAGGACTAACAAGTGGGGCTTAAAATGGTCAAATTGGGCTTATTGACTAACTTTGTGGAAATGGGCTTGGGCCCTACACGAATTTAATTATAAATATGGGTCTGAATTATAATATTTGATTTAGAATTTCTTGGACCTGAACTTTGGATGGGCCTCAGGCCCACTCGAACCTATAAACTAAATTGGTTCTAGCCTAAGCTAAGCCTAACCTAATTAAACTCAGGGGTCTATTAAAATATTACATCTTAATCATGGTTTACTAATCCCTGAGGACTGACATTAGCTACTGGGTTCGCCGAATTGCTGGTTTGTCTGGACTGAGTTCCATTTCACGAGTCCCCGAGATAACGTTAGCCACGATTGAATTTACTTGGGGAACTGATTGTAGAGCACTGGGCTATGTGATGCCGTACTGTTAAATGTAGTGAGTTAGTCGTATGATTCATTGATGTGCTCTGTTTCCGTACTTGTGTACCACTGCATGCATGCTCTGTGATTGAAATTGCGGTTTGCTACTATCCGGGCCCGCATACATTGAGAGCATGGCACAGGATCACCAGAGATGTGACATGAGAAGAAGCCCCAGAGGCGTTGTTACGCGGGAAAATGGAGTGAAAAGGGAGTAACCAACGTAAGGCGTCAGAAACGCAGTTGTGGTATCTGCCGATGGCACTGTTGGATGAGCCTGATGGAATTGGAGAGATAGACGGGTATTAGTCCATTGGGTCCGTTATGGCCGATGAGGCCTGCATCATTGGCATATGGCATTATGGCCGACTGTTTATTCTTGCCCGTACTGTGTTGTATGATCTGCATTGTTATGTTTTGCGCGTTTGCTTATGAGTTGGGGATCTGGTACCGAGGGTAATTGAGAGTGTCTTGAACCTTGGACCACAACCCTAGTTCACTGGATAGAACCGTCCCCATAGTATCCTATCCATCCTACGCTAGGTTAGTGGTGAGCTTATTGAGTTTCCTCACGGGCAGTGGTTCCCTTCTTTTTCAGATCCAGGTCAACCGTGATGGCAGCGCCCCCTATGCTTTTGGATTACCAGTGCAGATGGATACTCAGATTTCCCTTCATTTTGACATGCATGCCACGATGTGGCATAGGCACCTGACTACCGTGTTGGTAGATCAGGTGGACCCTATCTTGTACCTCATAGGTTTGAAGCATGTTTAGGAGATTTTTATGGTTTTTGAGGGAACCGCTGCCGTTTGCAGGGTCCCCACGTGCGGGCCCCAGAGAGGCACGACCCGACCCCGGACGGTCCCGCGCGCCACTGATCCGGGCCCATCCCGACCGCCCAGCCCCGAGTCCCACCCCGTGGATGGGCGCGAGGGGATGACGCCGAACCTCCGTCCCCACCTGCCCTGCCGAGCATCCGGGAGTGGGAGGGGGGAGTGCCCAGGCTCCCCATCAGACGCTTGATCGCGACCCACACCCACCAACCCCTTGCCCCGCCCTCCATGGTTTGAAGAGGGGGAGAAGGGTTTTGACGACCTTCCGATCCTATGGAGAGGATCCGATCCTTTGCAGCCAGGCGCGTATGTGGCGAGGTGACGACCCCGACCTGCTCAGGAGTTGCCGTCCCCAGGACGTTCCGAGTTGACGGCCAAGAGGGGCGATGCCATGGACACCGATGAGGAGGACCCAGAGGAGGATCCGGAAAGGACCCCGAGGAGGACCCCGAGGAGGAGCCGGAGGAGGACTGAGTCCTACTGTCGCTGGTTTAGACTTTTGGGAGAAAGTGCGAGCGTAGATGTCGGACCATAGTTGAGGTTTCTTTTGGGGTCTGTATTAAATGCTTGTTATGTATATATGTTGATGTTGTTTATGGTTCATCCGTTCATCTACCCCTCTGTTTTGCATGATGAATGTATGGTTAGAAGGTACGCTTCCGCAGATTCATATGATGGTTTTAAACGGACGCGCCGTCTGGTCGCGACGAGTAAAGAGAATCTCCTGGGCCGTCGCGTAAGTGGACCAGGCGAGCGTAAGAGCGAAATTAAACGATATGAGCCAATGGATGTCGCGGGCCCGTAGGGTTCGAGGCGTGACACTTACTGGCACTCCATGCAGTCTTACAATCTTCTCACGTATAGTTCAACCAGTTTCTCTAATGTGGAGTCCTTTCGTACTGCAATGAAATGCGCAGACTTGGTCAATCTGTCCACTATCACCCAGATTGAGTCATTTCTCTCTGACTCCTTGGCAATCCTATCACGAAATCCATGGTGATGTGCTCCCATTTCCATTCTGGAATTTCCAAGGTTTGTAGCAGTCCTCCAGGGTTACAATGTTGCGCCTTCACCTGCTGCATGTCAAGCACTTGCTACATGTCTAGCCACGTCCACTTTCATTCCATTCCACCAGTAGTGCTGACGCGGATTCTGGTACATTTTCGTACTTTCGGGGTGGATACTGTAATTGCTCCTGTGAGCCTCTGATAAAATCCTTTCCTTCAACTCCTCGTCGTTTGGCACACACAGGCGTCCTTAAACTTCAATATTCCATCTTCAGTCACTTTGAATTCGTCTTTCCTCTCCTCTGCATCCATTACCACTATCTTTGGATATCAGGGTCCGTAGACTGCAACTCTTTATCCTCAATTGAATCTCGGGTTCAATCTGCAGTGTGGCCATCACTGGAGAGGCTTCCTACCTCAACCTTGAACTCAAATCTCTGATTTCTTCTAGCAGCGTCCATTCCTTTACCATCATATGCGCGATGCTCAACTTCGGCTCAGAGCATCAGCCACCTTATTCGCCTTTCCTGGATGGTACATGATATCACAGTCATAGTCTTTTAGCAACTCCATCCATCGACACTGTCTCACGTTCAGTTCCTTCTGTGAGAACAAATACTTCAGACATTGGTGATCCGTGTAAATCTGGAACTTCTCTCCACACCAGATAGTGCCTCCAAATCTTCAGTGCGAACACGATCGCAGCCAACTCCAGGTCATGCGTCAGGTATTCATCTCATGCGGCCTTAGCTGTCGAGACGCATACGCCACTACTCGTCCATGCTGCATTAGAACACATCCCAGACCTCTTAGCGAAGCATCGCTATAAATCTCAATCCTCCAGGTCCGGATGGGATGGTCAACACTGGTGCGGAAGTTAGTCGATCCTTTAGCTCCTGAAAACTTTCCTCGCACTTTGTGTCCATTCAAACTTCGACTCCTTCTTCAACAATCTTGTCATCGGAGCGGCTATCGCGGAGAACCTTTCCACGAAGCGTCTGTAATATCCGGCTAATCCAAGGCTTCGCACCTCAGTCACGGTCGTTGGCCTCGGCCATTTCTCCACAGCTTCGATCTTGCTGGATCTACTGATATCCCTTCGCCAGACACTATATGTCCAAGGAACGCCACTCTATGGAGCCAAAATTCACACTTGTTGAACTTGGCGTACAGGGAATGCTCCCTTAGTGTCTGTAGAACAGTCCTCAAGTGTTCTTCGTTGTGACAGTCTGAAAATTCGACCCATTTGTCAGAATTTCTAATGAATGGAAACACTTCATTATTACACTCTGGTCGACGACGCTCACTCAGGATTAGCTACCCTGAGATGACCAACCGAAGGGGAAGGCTATATGGGAATTTTCCAATCAGCCGCCCGTTGGCCTGAGACTGAGGCAGGTCGGTATTTAGTGAAATTGACCACGAAATGAAATCCGACTTGGACAATTGAATTAGTAAGATAAACACAATGCAGAAATGAAATCAGTTTCAGAAGTGTCGCTGAAGGTCAGACAGCCGTGCACGTCGAGAAGCAAGACGTGAATGGAAAATTACCGAAATGCCCCCGGTAAATGCTCAGTCCTTAGGATTAGATAAATTAGGATTTTTGAGAACGATTCGATAGACCGACACCAATTCCAGTCCGAAATTCGTTCGAGCTCGGAGCCCGATCGGTGCATTTGGCACGCAAATCGAGGCAAGTCAAATCGGTTATCAAATCAATCATATGTCACATATCAACCATCACATCAATCAATCAATCAAGGAATTTCCAAGGCAATCTAATCAAGTCAATCAAGTGTCTTTCATCCATCAATCCTACTATTCACTCCACCTACTCCACTATCAACTCATTTTGAAAATTTCAACCATTATAATCTCTCCCACACTCTCTCTCCTCCCTCATACCTTCGGCCGACCACCCCCTCTCCCTCTCCCGAATCCCTTCTCTCCCTCTCGGACTCTCTCGTTCGCCCGCCGTGAGCCGCCGTCGTCCGCCGTCCACGTCGCCGTCGTTCGGCTAGCCACGGCCACCACCCGCCTTTCCTCGTCCCGGTAAGCCTCTTGATGTCCCTTTTCTTCATTTTCAAGGCTGGACCATCTCGGTTGGAACCCCCTCCGCCCGCTCCTTCCCTTGCCGTCGGCGTCGTCGTTTGCACCGAGAAAGAGCACGGGCTGCTCTAGGTTGCTCCGCCACCCCCTCGGCGTCACTAACTTTCGAAAACCTTCTAGGCCTTGGAAGTCTCTTGGACCCCTTGAACAGCCCGGAACCGCCGCCAAGTCGCCGTCCCTCTCCGTTCGGCCGTGAACCCGTTCGGCCGCCCGGTGTCCTCCGTCGTTGTCGCCTCAAATCCAACCCATTTAGGTAAGCTCTACTACTAATCTTAGTCTAGGCTAGTGGTATATGTATGTGGAGTAATGTATTAGGGGCTGGTCATGTTAATTAGGGGGTCTAATATGTGATTGAAGTTAGGTTTACACTAGGCTAATTGAGTAATTGTTGATTTGGGCCGAGATATGGACTATTGGTAATGCACTTGGGCCTTGAAACTGATTTGGTGCTGATGTGAATGGGTTTAGGCGTGTATGAGGTGGGCCCAAGAGTTAGAATGGGCTTGGGGACTTAATTTGGACAAATTCAACCTTATATAAGCTAACGGGCCTAATTATGCTAGTGGGCTTGTGAATGGACGAATTTAATAAACTAATTGGGCCTTGAAAATGTGATCAGTGGGCTGTTACAAGGGGCTTAGGCGTGTACAATAATGGGACAAGGTATGAGGATGGGCTTAGGGGCCTAATTCTAAACTAATTGGGCCAAAACAAAACAAATTGGACCTAATTAAATAATGGGCCACACATGGACGAAAATTTGAATTAATTAGGCCCAAATTATGATCTTGAATATAAAAATATAAGGCCTAATAATGTACATGGGCTTAGGATAACAAATTGGGCCTAAAATGGCCAAATTGGGCTTAATAGGCTAACCTTTAGAAATGGGCTTGGGCCTTGCACGAATTTAATATATTAATGGACCGAATTATATATTTTAATTTAGGAAATAAATTATGGGCCTTGAACCTTAGAACGGGCCTTAGGCCCACTCGAATCTAAATAAATTAATGAGGTCCTAACCTAAGCTAGGCCTAATCTAATTAGACTCAAGGGTTTATTAAAACACTAAATCATTAATCATGGGTTACTAATTCCCCGGGACTAACCTTGGCTATTGGGTTCGACTGGACACTGGGATCGTCTGGATTGAGTTCCAATTTAGTGGGTTCCTGCGATAATGCTAAACAGGTTGGGTTTACTTGGGAAACTGATTGTAGAACACTGGGCCTACGTGATACCGTTCTGATAACGTAGTAAGTTACTCGTATGATTCTTTGATGTGCTCTGCTCCAGTATTTATGTACCATTGCATGCATGCTCTGTGACTGAATTGCTGCTTGCAACTATCTGGGCCCCGCATACATTGAGAGCATGGCATGAGTCACTAGAGATGTGACATGAGAAGGAGCCCCAGAGGCGTTGTTACGCGGGGAAATGGAGAGAAGGGAGCAACCAACGTAAGGCGTCAGAAACGCAGTTGTGGCATTTGCCGAGTGGCACTGTTGGATGAGCCCTGATGGAATTGGAGAGATAGACGGGCATGATCCATTGGGATCCGTTATGGCCGATTGAGGCCTGCATCATTGGCATATAGCATTATGGCTGACTGTCTATTCTTGCCCGTCTGTGTTGTATGATCTGCATTGCTATGCTTTGCGCGTTTGCTTATGCGTTGGGGGTCTGGTACCGAGGGTAACTGAGAGTGTCTAACCTTGGGCCATAAACCCTAGTTTACTGGATAGGACCGACCCCACTAGTATACTCTATCCTACGCTAGGATTAGTGGTGAGCTTGCTGAGTTCTCGACTCACTGGCGGTGGTTGCCTTCTTTTTCAGATCCAGGACGCCAGTGATGGCAGCGCCCCCTATGCTTTTTGGATTACCAGTGCAATGGATACTCAGATCACCCTTCATTTTGATATGCATGCCACGATGTGGCATAGGCACATGACTACCGTGTTGGTAGATCAAGGTGGACCCTATCTTGTACCTCATAGGTTTGAAGCATGGTTTAGGGAGGGTTTATATGGTTTTGAGGGACCCCAGAGAGACGCTCCGATCCCCATGGAGGAGGACCCTATCCTTTTGCAGCCAGCCGAGTATGGTGGCGTGGTGATCGATCCCGACCCGCTGCAGGAGATGCCGTCCCCCAGGCGTTCCGAGATTGACGGCCATGAGGAGGGTGATGCCATGGACACCGACGAGGAGGACCTAGAGGAGGATCCGGAAGAGGACCCCGAGGAGGACCCCGAGGAGGATCCCGAGGAGGAGCCTGAGGAGGACTGAGTCCTACTGTCGCTGGTTTAGACTTTTGGAGATAGTGTGAGCGTAGGTGTCTTGACCGTAAATTGTGGTTTTCTTTGGGGGTCTGTACTTAACGCTCATCATATGTATATATTGATGTTTGTGCCCCTTTGTTCATACTATCCCTCTGTTTGTATGCATGAATGTATGGTTAGGAGGCACGCTTCCGCAGGTTCGTAGAATGATTGCAGGACGCGTCGTCTGTTGTGACGAAGAGACTCCCTCGGCCGTCGCGTACCGTAAACCAGGCGAGTGCAAGGAAAATTAAGGTAGGAACGGGGTGTCGCGAGCTCGATCGGGGTTCACGGTTACACTATCTCCAAAAGTCTAAACCAGCGACAGTAGGACTCAGTCCTCCTCAGGCTCCTCCTCGGGATCCTCCTCGGGATCCTCCTCGGGGTCCTCCTCGAGGTCCTCTTCCGGATCCTCCTCTGTGTCCTCCTCGTCGGTGTCCATGGCATCACCCTCCTCATGGCCGTCAATCTCGGAACGCCAGGGAAACGGCAACTCTTGCAGCGGGTCGGGATCGATCACTTGGCCACCATACTCAGCAGGCTGCAGGAAGAACGGGTCCTCCTCCATAGGGATCGGAGAGTCCCTCTGGGGTCCCTCAAAACCATAAAGGCCCTCTCTAAACCACGCCTCGAACCTATGGGGTACAAGGTAGGGTCCACCCTGGTCCACTAGTACAGTCGTCACGTGCCTATGCCACATCACGGCATGCATATCAAAATGGAGGGTGACCTGGGTATCCATCTGCACTGGTAATCCAAAAAGCATAGGGGGCGCTGCCATCATGGGCGACCTGGATCTGTAAAGTAAGGCAACCACCGCCAGTGAGTCGAGGACTCAGCAAGCTCACCACTAATCCTAGCGTAGGATAGAGTATACTAGTGGGGTCGGTCCTATCCAGTAAACTAGGGTTTATGTCCAAGGTTCAGACACTCTCAGTTACCCTCGGTACTAGACCCCCACCGCATAAGCAAACGCGCAGGCATAGCAATGCATATCATACGACACAGATGGCAATAATAGACAGTCAACCATAATGCCATATGCCAATGATGCAAGCCTCAATCGGCCCTAACGGATCCCAATGGATCATGCCCGTCTATCTCTCCAATTCCCATCAGGGCTCATCCAACAGTGCCACTCCGCCGATACCACAACTGCGTTTCTGACGCCTTACGTTGGTTGCTCCCTTTTCTCTCCATTTCCCCGCGTAACAACGCCTCTGGGGCTCCTTCTCATGTCACATCTCTAGTGACTCATGCCATGCTCTCAATGTATGCGGGGCCCAGATAGTTGCAAGCAGCAATTCAGTCACAGAGCATGCATGCAATGGTACATAAATACTGGAGCAGAGCACATCAAAGAATCATACGAGTAACTTACTACGTTATCAGAACGGTATCACGTAGGCCCAGTGTTCTACAATCAGTTTCCCAAGTAAACCCAACCTGTTTAGCATTATCGCAGGAACCCACTAAATTGGAACTCAATCCAGACGATCCCAGTAGTCCAGTCGAACCCAGCAGCCAAGGTTAGTTCCCGGGGAATTAGTAACCCATGATTAATGATTTAGTGTTTTAATAAACCCTTGAGTCTAATTAGATTAGGCCTAGCTTAGGTTAGGACTTCATTAATTTATTTAGATTCGAGTGGGCCTAAGGCCCGTTCTAATGTTCAAGGCCCACAATTTATTTCCTAAATTGAAATATATAATTCGGTCCATCAATACGTTGAATTCGTGCAAGGCCCAAGCCCATTTCTAAAGGTTAGCCTATGAAGCCCAATTTGGCCATTTTAGGCCCATTTGTTATCCTAAGCCCATGTACATCATTGGGCCTTATATTTTTATATTCAAGATCATAATTTGGGCCTAATTAATTCAAATTTTCGTCCATGTGTGGCCCATTATTTAATTAGGTCCAATTTGTTTTGTTTTGGCCCAATTAGTTTAGAATTAGGCCCCTAAGCCCATCCTCATACCTTGTCCCATTATTGTACACGCCTAAGCCCCTGTAACAGCCCACTAATCACATTTTCAAGGCCCAATTAGTTTATTAAATTCGTCCATTCACAAGCCCCCTAGCATAATTTAGGCCCGTTAGCTTATATAAGGTTGAATTTGTCCAAATTAAGTCCCCAAGCCCTTCTAACTCTTGGGCTCGCCTCATACACGCCTAAACCCATTCACATCACCCACCAAATCAGTTTCAAGGCCCAAGTGCATTACCAATAGTCCATATCTCGGCCCAAATCAACAATTACTCAATTAGCCTAATGTAAACCTAACTTCAATCACATATTAGACCCCCTAATTAACATGACCAGCCCTAAATTACCTAATTACATACTCCACATACATATACCACTAGCCTAGACTAAGATTAGTAGTAGAGCTTACCAAATGAAGGGGACTGGGACGGACGGTGGAGGCGGCTCAAGCTCCGACGGCCGAATGGGGGTTTCACGCCTACAAGGGGAAATCGGGTTGGTTCGGCCGTGGGGCGGGGTCAAACGGTCGTGGGAATGAGAGGGAGAAGAGTCAAGAAGCTTACCGAGGTGAGTACGAGGATGGTGGAGGCGGTGCAGCGGCGGAGAGAGAGGTGGTCTGTCGTGCTATTCTCGGGCGGACGAAACCGCGAGAGGAGAGAGAGTGAGTTAGGTTCGGCTTCAAGGTGGCTTTCAAGCCACGAGACAGCAAGGAGAAGGGTGTGGGGAAGCTTACCGTGGCGTGGAGGTGCTCGACGGTGGCGGCTAGCCGACAGCAAGGGCGGCACGGCGTTGGAGGCGGCTTCGGGCGGACGGGCGGCCAAGGGAAGAGAGGAAAAGAAGGAGAGAA
>JAGVVM010020675.1:0-13978 GCA_019149425.1 Psidium friedrichsthalianum | reverse complement strand
GGACTTGGTGACAGTCTGAAAATTTTGACCCGTTTGTCGGAAATTCTAAACGAATGGAGAACCTTCGTTAATCACTTCTGGATTTGTGACGCTCACTCGGGATTAGCTACCCTGAGATGACCCGCCGAAGGGAGAAAGGCTATCTGGGAATTTTTCCCAATCAGCCGCCCGTTGGTCTGAGACTGAGGCAGAGTCGTATTTTATGAAATTGCCCACGAAATGAAGTCCGACATTGGACAATCGAATCAGTAAGATAAACACAATGAAGAATGAAATCAGTTTCAGAAATGTCGTCTGAAGGTCAGACAGCCGGTGCACGTCGAGAAGCAAGACGTCAATGGAAAATTACCGAAATGCCCCCGGTAAATGCTCAGTCCTTAGGATTAGATAAATTAGGATTTTTGAGAGCGGATTCGATAGACCGACACCAATTCCAGTCCGAAATTCGTTCGAGCTCGAGACCCGATCGGTGCATTTGGCACGCAAATCGAGGCAAGTCAAATCGGTTATCAAATCAATCATATGTCACATCAATCAACCATCACATCAATCAATCAATCAAGGTCTAATTTCCAAGGCAATCTAATCAAGTCAATCAAGTGGTCTTTCAATCCATCAATCCTACTATTCACTCCACCTACTCCACTATCAACTCATTTTGAAAATTTCAACCATTATAATCTCTCCCACACTCTCTCTCCTCCCTCATACCTTCGGCCGACCACCCCCTCTCCCTCTCCCGAATCCCTTCTCTCCCTCTCGGACTCTCTCGTTCGCCCGCCGTGAGCCGCCGTCGTCCGCCGTCCACGTCGCCGTCGTTCGGCTAGCCACGGCCACCACCCGCCTTGTCCTCGTCCCGGTAAGCCTCTTGATGTCCCTTTTCTTCATTTTCAAGGCTGGACCATCTCGGTTGGAACCCCCTCCGCCCGCTCCTTCCCTTGCCGTCGGCGTCGTCGTTTGCACCGAGAAAGAGCACGGGCTGCTCTAGGTTGCTCCGGCCACCCCCTCGGCGTCACTAACTTTCGAAACCACCATTTCTAGGCCTTGGAAGTCTCTTGGAGCCCCTTGAACAGCCCGGAACCGCCGCCAAGTCGCCGTCCCTCTCCGTTCGGCCGTGAACCCGTTCGGCCGCCCGGTGTCCTCCGTCGTTGTCGCCTCAAATCCAACCCATTTAGGAAAGCTCTACTACTAATCTTAGTCTAGGCTAGTGGTATATGTATGTGGAGTAATGTATTAGGGGCTGGTCATGTTAATTAGGGGGTCTAATATGTGATTGAAGTTAGGTTTACACTAGGCTAATTGAGTAATTGTTGATTTGGGCCGAGATATGGACTATTGGTAATGGACTTGGGCCTTGAAACTGATTTGGTGGGCTGATGTGAATGGGTTTAGGCGTGTATGAGGTGGGCCCAAGAGTTAGAATGGGCTTGGGGACTTAATTTGGACAAATTCAACCTTATATAAGCTAACGAGCCTAAATTATGCTAGTGGGCTTGTGAATGGACGAATTTAATAAACTAATTGGGCCTTGAAAATGTGATCAGTGGGCTGTTACAAGGGGCTTAGGCGTGTACAATAATGGGACAAGGTATGAGGATGGGCTTAGGGGCCTAATTCTAAACTAATTGGGCCAAAACAAAACAAATTGGACCTAATTAAATAATGGGCCACACATGGACGAAAATTTGAATTAATTAGGCCCAAATTATGATCTTGAATATAAAAATATAAGGCCTAATAATGTACATGGGCTTAGGATAACAAATTGGGCCTAAAATGGCCAAATTGGGCTTAATAGGCTAACCTTTAGAAATGGGCTTGGGCCTTGCACGAATTTAATATATTAATGGACCGAATTATATATTTTAATTTAGGAGATAAATTATGGGCCTTGAACCTTAGAACGGGCCTTAGGCCCACTCGAACCTAAATAAACTAATTAGGTCCTAACCTAAGCTCAGCCTAATTTAATTAAACTCAAGGGTTTATTAAAACACTAATTCATTAATCATGGGTTACTAATTCCCTGGGGACTAACCTTAGCTATTGGGTTCGATTGGATTGCTGGGATCGTCTGGATTGAGTTCCAATTTAGTGGGTTCCTGCGATAATGCTAAACAGGTTGGGTTTACTTGGGAAACTGATTGTAGAACACTGGGCCTACGTGATACCGTTCTGATAACGTAGTAAGTTACTCGTATGATTCTTTGATGTGCTCTGCTCCAGTATTTATGTACCATTGCATGCATGCTCTGTGACTGAATTGCTGCTTGCAACTATCTGGGCCCCGCATACATTGAGAGCATGGCATGAGTCACTAGAGATGTGACATGAGAAGGAGCCCCAGAGGCGTTGTTACGCGGGGAAATGGAGAGAAAAGGGAGCAACCAACGTAAGGCGTCAGAAACGCAGTTGTGGCATTTGCCGAGTGGCACTGTTGGATGAGCCCTGATGGGAATTGGAGAGATAGACGGGCATGATCCATTGGGATCCGTTATGGCCGATTGAGGCCTGCATCATTGGCATATAGCATTATGGCTGACTGTCTATTCTTGCCCGTCTGTGTTGTATGATCTGCATTGCTATGCTTTGCGCGTTTGCTTATGCGTTGGGGGTCTGGTACCGAGGGTAACTGAGAGTGTCTAAACCTTGGGCCATAAACCCTAGTTTACTGGATAGGACCGACCCCACTAGTATACTCTATCCTACGCTAGGATTAGTGGTGAGCTTGCTGAGTTCTCGACTCACTGGCGGTGGTTGCCTTTCTTTTTCAGATCCAGGACGCCAGTGATGGCAGCGCCCCCTATGCTTTTTGGATTACCAGTGCAAATGGATACTCAGATCACCCTTCATTTTGATATGCATGCCACGATGTGGCATAGGCACATGACTACCGTGTTGGTAGATCAAGGTGGACCCTATCTTGTACCTCATAGGTTTGAAGCATGGTTTAGGGAGGGTTTATATGGTTTTGAGGGACCCCAGAGAGACGCTCCGATCCCCATGGAGGAGGACCCTATCCTTTTGCAGCCAGCCGAGTATGGTGGCGTGGTGATCGATCCCGACCCGCTGCAGGAGATGCCGTCCCCCAGGCGTTCCGAGATTGACGGCCATGAGGAGGGTGATGCCATGGACACCGACGAGGAGGACCTAGAGGAGGATCCGGAAGAGGACCCCGAGGAGGACCCCGAGGAGGATCCCGAGGAGGAGCCTGAGGAGGACTGAGTCCTACTGTCGCTGGTTTAGACTTTTGGAGATAGTGTGAGCGTAGGTGTCTTGACCGTAAATTGTGGTTTTCTTTGGGGGTCTGTACTTAACGCTCATCATATGTATATATTGATGTTTGTGCCCCTTTGTTCATACTATCCCTCTGTTTGTATGCATGAATGTATGGTTAGGAGGCACGCTTCCGCAGGTTCGTAGAATGATTGCAGGACGCGTCGTCTGGTTGTGACGAAGAGACTCCCTCGGCCGTCGCGTACCGTAAACCAGGCGAGTGCAAGGAAAATTAGAGGTAGGAACGGGGTGTCGCGAGCTCGATCGGGGTTCACGGTTACACTATCTCCAAAAGTCTAAACCAGCGACAGTAGGACTCAGTCCTCCTCAGGCTCCTCCTCGGGATCCTCCTCGGGATCCTCCTCGGGGTCCTCCTCGAGGTCCTCTTCCGGATCCTCCTCTGTGTCCTCCTCGTCGGTGTCCATGGCATCACCCTCCTCATGGCCGTCAATCTCGGAACGCCAGGGAAACGGCAACTCTTGCAGCGGGTCGGGATCGATCACTTGGCCACCATACTCAGCAGGCTGCAGGAAGAACGGGTCCTCCTCCATAGGGATCGGAGAGTCCCTCTGGGGTCCCTCAAAACCATAAAGGCCCTCTCTAAACCACGCCTCGAACCTATGGGGTACAAGGTAGGGTCCACCCTGGTCCACTAGTACAGTCGTCACGTGCCTATGCCACATCACGGCATGCATATCAAAATGGAGGGTGACCTGGGTATCCATCTGCACTGGTAATCCAAAAAGCATAGGGGGCGCTGCCATCATGGGCGACCTGGATCTGTAAAGTAAGGCAACCACCGCCAGTGAGTCGAGGACTCAGCAAGCTCACCACTAATCCTAGCGTAGGATAGAGTATACTAGTGGGGTCGGTCCTATCCAGTAAACTAGGGTTTATGGTCCAAGGTTCAGACACTCTCAGTTACCCTCGGTACTAGACCCCCACCGCATAAGCAAACGCGCAAGGCATAGCAATGCATATCATACGACACAGATGGCAATAATAGACAGTCAACCATAATGCCATATGCCAATGATGCAAGCCTCAATCGGCCCTAACGGATCCCAATGGATCATGCCCGTCTATCTCTCCAATTCCCATCAGGGCTCATCCAACAGTGCCACTCCGCCGATACCACAACTGCGTTTCTGACGCCTTACGTTGGTTGCTCCCTTTTCTCTCCATTTCCCCGCGTAACAACGCCTCTGGGGCTCCTTCTCATGTCACATCTCTAGTGACTCATGCCATGCTCTCAATGTATGCGGGGCCCAGATAGTTGCAAGCAGCAATTCAGTCACAGAGCATGCATGCAATGGTACATAAATACTGGAGCAGAGCACATCAAAGAATCATACGAGTAACTTACTACGTTATCAGAACGGTATCACGTAGGCCCAGTGTTCTACAATCAGTTTCCCAAGTAAACCCAACCTGTTTAGCATTATCGCAGGAACCCACTAAATTGGAACTCAATCCAGACGATCCCAGTAGTCCAGTCGAACCCAGCAGCCAAGGTTAGTTCCCGGGGAATTAGTAACCCATGATTAATGATTTAGTGTTTTAATAAACCCTTGAGTCTAATTAGATTAGGCCTAGCTTAGGTTAGGACTTCATTAATTTATTTAGATTCGAGTGGGCCTAAGGCCCGTTCTAATGTTCAAGGCCCACAATTTATTTCCTAAATTGAAATATATAATTCGGTCCATCAATACGTTGAATTCGTGCAAGGCCCAAGCCCATTTCTAAAGGTTAGCCTATGAAGCCCAATTTGGCCATTTTAGGCCCAATTTGTTATCCTAAGCCCATGTACATCATTGGGCCTTATATTTTTATATTCAAGATCATAATTTGGGCCTAATTAATTCAAATTTTCGTCCATGTGTGGCCCATTATTTAATTAGGTCCAATTTGTTTTGTTTTGGCCCAATTAGTTTAGAATTAGGCCCCTAAGCCCATCCTCATACCTTGTCCCATTATTGTACACGCCTAAGCCCCTTGTAACAGCCCACTAATCACATTTTCAAGGCCCAATTAGTTTATTAAATTCGTCCATTCACAAGCCCCCTAGCATAATTTAGGCCCGTTAGCTTATATAAGGTTGAATTTGTCCAAATTAAGTCCCCAAGCCCATTCTAACTCTTGGGCTCGCCTCATACACGCCTAAACCCATTCACATCAACCCACCAAATCAGTTTCAAGGCCCAAGTGCATTACCAATAGTCCATATCTCGGCCCAAATCAACAATTACTCAATTAGCCTAATGTAAACCTAACTTCAATCACATATTAGACCCCCTAATTAACATGACCAGCCCCTAATACATTACTCCACATACATATACCACTAGCCTAGACTAAGATTAGTAGTAGAGCTTACCAAATGAAGGCTGGGACGGACGGTGGAGGCGGCTCAAGCTCCGACGGCCGAATGGGGGGTTCACGGCCTACAAGGGGAAATCGGGTTGGTTCGGCCGTGGGGCGGGGTCAAACGGTCGTGGGAATGAGAGGGAGAAGAGTCAAGAAGCTTACCGAGGTGAGTACGAGGATGGTGGAGGCGGTGCAGCGGCGGAGAGAGAGGTGGTCTGTCGGTGCTATTCTCGGGCGGACGAAACCGCGAGAGGGAGAGAGAGTGAGGTTAGGTTCGGCTTCAAGGTGGCTTTCAAGCCACGAGACAGCAAGGAGAAGGGTGTGGGGAAGCTTACCGTGGCGTGGAGGTGCTCGACGGTGGCGGCTAGCCGACAGCAAGGGCGGCACGGCGTTGGAGGCGGCTTCGGGCGGACGGGCGGCCAAGGGAAGAGAGGAAAAGAAGGAGAGAATGAAGAGAAGGAGGGAGAATGAGGGGTGGCCGGCCGAATATAGAGGTGAGGGGAGAGAGAAAATGGTTTATAAGACTTATTAAAATCAAGAAAATCTATTATAATGGGAGTAGGTTTAGGGAATAGTGACTAGGAGATGACATTTGTACTTTGATGTGTCCTTTGACTTGATTTGATTGACATTCTTGAAATTGATCCTTGATTTGATTGATGGATTGACAAGATATTGATTGATTTGATAACTGATTAGACTTGTCTCGATTTACGTGCCAAATGCACCGATCGGGTCCCGAGCGCGAATGAATTTCAGACTGGAATTGGTTTTCGATTTATCGAATTCATTCCTAAAAATCTAATTATCTAATTCTAAGGACTGAGCATTTACCGGGGGCATTTCGATAATTTTCCATTCACGTCTTGCTTCTCGACGTGCACCGGCTGTCTGACCTTCAGGCGACACTTCTGAAACTGATTTCATTTCTGCATTGTGTTTATCTACTAATTCAATTGTCCAACGTCGGATTTCATTTCGTGGTCAATTTCACTAAATACCGACTCTGCCTCAGTCTCAGGCCAACGGGCGGCTGATTGGAAAATTCCCATATAGCCTTTCCCCTTCGGTTGGTCATCTCAGGGTAGCTAATCCTGAGTGAGCGTCGACCAGAGTGTAATAATGAAGTGTTTCCATTCATTTAGAAATTCTGACAAATGGGTCGAATTTTCAGACTGTCACAACGAAGAACACTTGAGGACTGTTCTACAGACACTAAGGGAGCATTCCCTGTACGCCAAGTTCAACAAGTGTGAATTTTGGCTCCATAGAGTGGCGTTCCTTGGACATATAGTGTCTGGCGAAGGGATATCAGTAGATCCAGCAAAGATCGAAGCTGTGGAGAAATGGCCGAGGCCAACGACCGTGACTGAGGTGCGAAGCTTCCTTGGATTAGCCGGATATTACAGACGCTTCGTGGAAAGGTTCTCCGCGATAGCCGCTCCGATGACAAGATTGTTGAAGAAGGAGTCGAAGTTTGAATGGACCACAAAGTGCGAGGAAAGTTTTCAGGAGCTAAAGGATCGACTAACTTCCGCACCAGTGTTGACCATCCCATCCGGACCTGGAGGATTTGAGATTTATAGCGATGCTTCGCTAAGAGGTCTGGGATGTGTTCTAATGCAGCATGGACGAGTAGTGGCGTATGCGTCTCGACAGCTAAGGCCGCATGAGATGAATTACCTGACGCATGACCTGGAGTTGGCTGCGATCGTGTTCGCACTGAAGATTTGGAGGCACTATCTGGTGGGAGAGAAGTTCCAGATTTACACGGATCACCAATGTCTGAAGTATTTGTTCTCACAGAAGGAACTGAACGTGAGACAGTGTCGATGGATGGAGTTGCTAAAAGACTATGACTGTGATATCATGTACCATCCAGGAAAGGCGAATAAGGTGGCTGATGCTCTGAGCCGAAAGTTGAGCATCGCGCATATGATGGTAAAGGAATGGACGCTGCTAGAAGAAATCAGAGATTTTGAGTTCAAGGTTGAGGTAGGAAGCCTCTCCAGCTTGATGGCCACACTGCAGATTGAACCCGAGATTCAATTGAGGATTAAAGAGTTGCAGTCTACGGACCCTGATATCCAAAAGATAGTGGTAATGGATGCAGAGGAGAGGAAAGACGAATTCAAAGTGACTGAAGATGGAATATTGAAGTTTAAGGGACGCCTGTGTGTGCCAAACGACGAGGAGTTGAAGGAAAGGATTTTATCAGAGGCTCACAGGAGCAATTACAGTATCCACCCCGAAAGTACGAAAATGTACCAGAATCCGCGTCAGCACTACTGGTGGAATGGAATGAAAGTGGACGTGGCTAGACATGTAGCCAAGTGCTTGACATGCCAGCAGGTGAAGGCGCAACATTGTAAACCTGGAGGACTGCTACAACCTTTGGAAATTCCAGAATGGAAATGGGAGCACATCACCATGGATTTCGTGATAGGATTGCCAAGGAGTCAGAGAGGAAATGACTCAATCTGGGTGATAGTGGACAGATTGACCAAGTCTGCGCATTTCATTGCAGTACGAAAGGACTCCACATTAGAGAAACTGGTTGAACTATACGTGAGACAGATTGTAAGACTGCATGGAGTGCCAGTAAGTGTCACGCCTCGAACCCTACGGGCCCGCGACATCCATTGGCTCATATCGTTTAATTTCGCTCTTACGCTCGCCTGGTCCACTTACGCGACGGCCCAGGAGATTCTCTTTACTCGTCGCGACCAGACGGCGCGTCCGTTTAAAACCATCATATGAATCTGCGGAAGCGTACCTTCTAACCATACATTCATCATGCAAAACAGAGGGGTAGCATGAACGATGAACCATAAACAACATCAACATATATACATAACAAGCATTAGATACAGACCCCAAAAGAAAACCTCAACCTATGGTCACGACATCTACGCTCGCACTTTCTCCCAAAAGTCTAAACCAGCGACAGTAGGACTCAGTCCTCCTCCGGCTCCTCCTCGGGGTCCTCCTCGGGGTCCTCTTCCGGATCCTCCTCTGGGTCCTCCTCATCGGTGTCCATGGCATCGCCCTCCTCTTGGCCGTCAATCTCGGAACGTCCTGGGGACGGCAACTCCTGCAGCAGGTCGGGGTCGATCACCTCGCCACCATACTCGGCTGGCTGCAAAAGGATCGGATCCTCCTCCATAGGGATCGGAGCGTCTCTCTGGGGTCCCTCAAAACCATATAAACTCTCCCTAAACCATGCTTCAAACCTATGAGGTACAAGATAGGGTCCACCCTGATCTACCAACACGGTAGTCAGGTGCCTATGCCACATCGTGGCATGCATGTCAAAATGAAGGGAAATCTGAGTATCCATCTGCACTGGTAATCCAAAAAGCATAGGGGGCGCTGCCATCACGGGTGACCTGGATCTGAAAAAGAAGGGCAACCACTGCCCGTGAGTCGAAACTCAATAAGCTCACCACTAATCCTAGCGTAGGATAGGGTATACTAGTGGGGACGGTTCTATCCAGTGAACTAGGGTTTGTGGTCCAAGGTTCAGACACTCTCAATTACCCTCGGTACCAGATCCCCAACTCATAAGCAAACGCGCAAAACATAACAATGCAGATCATACAACACAGACGGGCAAGAATAAACAGTCGGCCATAATGCCATATGCCAATGATGCAGGCCTCAATCGGCCATAACGGATCCCAATGGATCATACCCGTCTATCTCTCCAATTCCCATCAGGGCTCATCCAACAGTGCCACTCGGCAGATACCACAACTGCGTTTCTGACGCCTTACGTTGGTTACTCCCTTTTCACTCCATTTTCCCGCGTAACAACGCCTCTGGGGCTTCTTCTCATGTCACATCTCTGGTGACTCATGCCATGCTCTCAATGTATGCGGGCCCGGATAGTAGCAAACAGCAATTCAATCACAGAGCATGCATGCAGTGGTACACAAGTACGGGAACAGAGCACATCAATGAATCATACGACTAACTCACTACATTTAACAGTACGGCATCACATAGCCCAGTGCTCTACAATCAGTTCCCCAAGTAAATTCAATCGTGGCTAACGTTATCTCGGGGACTCGTGAAATTGGAACTCAGTCCAGACAAACCCAGCAATTCGGTCGAACCCAGTAGCTAATGTCAGTCCTCAGGGGATTAGTAACCCATGATTAATGATTTAATATTTTAATAGACCCCTGAGTTTAATTAGGTTAGGCTTAGCTTAGGCTAGAACCCATTTAGTTTATTTAGGTTCGAGTGGGCCTGAGGCCCATTCCAAAGTTCAAGGTCCAAGATTTAATTCTTAAATCAAATATATAATTCAGACCCATATTTATAATTAAATTCGTGTAGGGCCCAAGCCCATTTCCAAAAGTTAGTCAATTAAGCCCAATTTGACCATTTTAAGCCCAACTTGTTATCCTAGGCCCATGTACAATATTGGGCCTTATAATTTAATGTCTAAGATCATAATTTGGGCCCAATTAATTCCAATTTTCGTCCATTGAAAGCCCATTAGTTTATTTAAGCCCATAATGGTCAATTTAGCCCATTTAGCTTAAGATTTAAACCCCTAAGCCCATTGATATCTTGAGGCCCACCATTAATAACGCCTAGTCCTTCCTTGCAGCCCAAATATTAGTATTTCAAGGCCCACTTAAATCTGAATTTTCGTTTTCCAAGAAGCCCGATAAAACATGCTAGGCCCATGAGTTCATATGAGGTTAGTTTGGTCCACTTTAAGCCCCTAAGCCCATAGGTAACCTTAGGCCCACCTTCTACACGCCTCACCCATCAATTTGCAGCCCACCAAATCAATTTCAAGGCCCAATTGCATTACCATAAGCTCATATCTCGGCCCAAATCAACAATTGCTCAATTAGCCTTATATAAACAATCCTTAATCACATATTAAACCCCTTAATTAACACGACCAGCCCCTAATACTTCATCCCACACACATATATCACTAACCTAGACTAAGATTAGTAGTAGAGCTTACCTAAAATGGAGCGGAATGGGCGACGACGACGAAGAGGACATCGGCGGCCAAGGTGGAGCTCTCGGCCTACAAAGAGAAACCGGGTCTGGTCGGTCATTGGACGGGGCCGAGGGGTTGTGGAGATGAGTGAGGGATGAGTTGAGAGACTTACCAAGGCGGGCACGGGGCTGGTGGAGGCGGTGCAGCGACGGGAAGGGGCGGACGGTGGCCGGTGTTCTTCTCGGCGGACGAAACCGAGAGAGAGGAGAGAGGTCAGGCCGGGGTGGTTCCACGGTGGCCCTCATGGCCACGGAAATCAACAAGGAAGGGGTGTGGGGAAGCTTACCGTGGCGTGGAGGTGCTGGACGGTGGCGGCTAGCCGACGGCAAGGGCGGCGTCGGGCGGACGATGGAGCTCCTCGGGCGGCCGAACGAAGAGGAGAGGAAGAAGAACAAGAAATGAAGGAGAGGGGAGAGAGAGATGGTCGGCCGAAATGTGGGGTAGAGGAGAGAGAAGGAAGATTATAACCAATTAAAGAAAATGGGAAAAATGAGCTTATAATGGGTTAGGTTGTATAGTTGCATGATGTGTACTTTGACTTGACTTGATAGATTGCCTTGGAAATTAAACCAAGATTGACGTGATTGATGGATTGATTTGACACTTGAATGATTGATGTGACATCTAATTTGACTTGCCTCGATTTGCGTGCCAAATGCACCGATCGGGTCCCGAGCGCGAACGGATTTCAGACTGGAAATGGTTTCGACTTACTGAATTCACTCTCAAAAATCCTAACTTATCTAATTCTAAGGACTGAGCATTTACCGGGGGCATTTCGGTAATTTTCCATTCACGTCTTGCTTCTCGACGTGCACCAGCTATCTGACCTTCAGACGACATTTCTGAAACTGATTTCATTTCCTCATTGTGTTTATCTTACTGATTCGATTGTCCATCGTCGGATTTCATTTCGCGATCAATTTCATTAAATACCGACCGTGTCTCAGTCTCAGACCAGCGGGCGGCTGATTGGGAAAAATTCCCAGATAGCCTTTCCCTTCGGTTGGTCATCTCAGGGTAGCTAATCCTGAGTGAGCGTCAATCAGAGTATATTAACGAAGTATTTCCATTCATTTAGAAATTCCGATAATTGGGTCGAATTTTCAGACTGTCACAGTAAGCATCGTATCGGATCGAGATCCTCGCTTCACAGCCACATTTTGGAAAAGTCTGCAGGGTGCCTTGGGGACAGAGTTAAGATTCAGTACAGCTTACCACCCTCAGACTGATGGTCAGTCGGAAAGGACCATACAAACATTGGAGGACATGCTGAGGGCGTGTGTAATGGACTTCAAAGGTGGCTGGGAGGAGCAGTTACATTTAGTAGAATTCGCCTACAACAATAGCTACCAGCAGAGCATCAAGATGGCACCATTCGAAGCCTTGTATGGAAGGGCCTGCAGGACACCGATCTGCTGGGACGAAGTTGGTGAGAAGAGCATAACAGGCCCAGAATTGGTACAACAATCAGTAGAGGCAGTCAAGGTGATTAGAGATAGACTAAGGACCGCCCAAAGTAGACAGAAGAGTTATGCAGACCGGAGACGTAAGCCATTGGAGTTTCAAGTTGGAGCCATGTATTTCTGAAGGTGTCGCCGATGCGAGGATTATCTCGGTTTGGCAAGAAGGGAAAGCTGAGTCCCAGATTCGTTAGGCCATTCGAGATTTTGGAGAAGATCGGGACACTGGCTTATCGTCTGGCATTACCACCGAATTTGTCCCAGATTCACAACGTATTTCATGTGTCGATGCTGAGGAAGTATGAGCCAAACCCTGGCCTTATACTCGATCATGAAGTCATTGAAATAGATGACCGAGCCTCGTACGTGGAAAGGCCAATCAAGATTGAAGATCGTAAGGAGCAAGTGCTCAGAAGCAAGACGATTCCATTGGTCAAGGTCATCTGGGAACACCATGGAACCGAAGGAGCTACATGGGAAAGCGAAGACGAGATGAAGAAGAAATACCCCCATCTATTTGAATGAGCAAGTGTAATTTTAATTTTGGAGTAAGAACTTATAGACTGTAAATTTCGAGGACGAAATTTTTATAAGGAGGGAAGAATTGTGACAGTCTGAAAATTCGACCCCTTTGATCGGAATTTCTAAATGAATGGAAACGCTTCGTTATTACACTTTGATCGACGCTCACTCAGGATTAGCTACCTTGAGATGACCAACCGAAGGGGAAAGGCTATCTGGAATTTTTCCCAATCAGCCGCCCGTTGGCCTGAGACTGAGACAGAGTCGGTATTTAATGAAATTGACCACAAAATGAAATCCGACATTGGACAATCGAATTAGTAAGGTAAACGCGATGAAGAAATGGAATCAGTTTCAGAAGCGTCGCCCGAAGGGCAGACAACCGGTGCACGTCGAGAAGCAAGACGTGAATGGAAATTTATCGAAATGCCCCCGGTAAATGCTCAGTCCTTAGAATGAGACCAATTAGGATTTTTGAGAGTGAATTCGAATAATCGAAACCAAATCCAGTCCGAAATTCGTTCGCGCTCGGGACCCGATCGGTGCATTTGGCACGCAAATCGAGGCAAGTCAAATCAGATGTCACATCAATCAATCAATCACATCATGGCACAATTTCCAATGCACATCAATCAACTCAAGCTTCATTCAATCACATGTCACATTACCCCATCAACCACTCCACTCACACTTACCATTTTGTCCTATCCCCATTATAATCTTCCTCACTCTCTCTCCTCCCCCATTCCCTCATTCGGCCGACCCTTGCTCCCTCCCTCTCTCCCGAACTCTCTCTCTCGGTTACTCCCTCTCGCCCGTCGCCGCCGTGAAGTCGCCGTCCCGTCGTTGCCAGCCGTCCGCCTCGCCGTCGTCCTTCCATCATCTCCACCCGTCGCCGCCGTCTTGTCCCCGTCCCGGTGAGCCCCTCATCCCTTCTTTCCGTGGCCATTTGGCCTTTGGTTGAGGCCGAGCCGATCTCACCGTCCCTCTCTCCCTCGTTCGTCCTAGCTCGCCCGCCGGCCACCGTCCCTAACGTCATCATCTCCGCCACTGTCGGCCACCGTTCACCACCCCACGTCCTCACCGTGTCTTGGTAAGACTCCCAAGCTTCTTGTCTTTCATTTTCGCGACTTGTAGCTCCCCGAAGAAACCCGACCCGACTTCTCCTCCCTTGCCGTCCCGTCGTCGTCGTCGTGGCGCACCGGAGGAGCTCGAGCCATTTCGGCTTGTCCCGCCACCGCCACCAGCTCACCTAACAACTAGAACCGACTCGTATAGGTCTTGGGAACCTCGCAAGGACGCGGAACAGCGTGAGCCC